>KK121646.1:278431-318420 GCA_000611955.2 Stegodyphus mimosarum | reverse complement strand
TATATATATATATATATTTAAAAGCAGCTGTCTTTTTTGAATTTGAAACTAATGAAGTTCATTAAGCTGTTAAAGCTCCAGTTGCTAATGTAAGCACATTGTGTATTATTACTGTTTAATAATTAAATTCTTTCTGAATCGATTGTGAGTGGAGACACTCACAATTTATTTAGAATACATGCATTTGTTTAGCACACATGCATTAGCAAAATAATATATGTAAATAATTATGAGCAAAATATTCATCATTCAGTGGTGGTTAACATTATTATTTTGGATATTTTATTATCCAAAATGGTTTTCAGCAATCTCTAGTAAAAAATATACCTTACTAACTTTGAGAATTGTTATTTGTTTACTTTTCTCTAAATAATTTATTAAAGCAGTGAGTTCTACTAATTTATTTAATTTCGTATTTGTAAGATTGGAAAGATTAAATGACAAACCACAAATATATTTTTACATGCAATGAACTCATGATTAATGATGTTAATACCGGGGATTATCCCCATCATTAACTCAAAATCATTGATAATTTGAAGACTTTGAATTGTTAATGTGGATTAATTAAAGTTAAAATGACACAGTGAAGAAAAATATCATATATTTTAATAAACCAAAAATATTAAGTTTACTTATATTTTTAAACAGTTTAATGGTTAAAAAATGTCATTTGGTTATGTAAATTAAATCAGTATTCAGAGCTGTCTCTCTTTCCTTCGAGCATTTACATACACTTTTTTCCTTCCTGCTCCTGTCGATATTTCTTCCTCAGTTTGTAGTGCACTTGATGCTTAGTTTACTTTGTATTCATCTAATATTTCAATAGAAATTGATGTGAAACCTAAGATTAATGGCTGTGCATATGATGTATTTTTAAGATTGAGCATTTTAGTTTTCAGAGGATTTAAAGGTATGTACATATTCCAGATTAAATACAGTTTAACTGCCTACTGTTGTGGATAAAAATAAGTACTAAATAATATGACATCATCGACTGTCACTGCCATTATCCTTTTTTTTTTTTTTCTATTTCTATCTCTTTATACATACAGGGTGTCTTAAAAATGTAGTGATGAACATTTAGGGAGGTAGGGCATATCATAAGTACTGAGAACTGCATCTAGAAACATCATCATATGCCACTGCATTTCCTCCCAGCACTGCATGCCTGCAGTGCTGGGGGAAAGAAAGGATTTCCTCATTTGAGTGATAGCCAGCATATAAAGAGCATGCAATGGTATATGAATGGTGAGTTTGCAGACATGCACATAGTGTATAGAACAGCTGAGGGCAATGGAAGAGCCATTGAACGAATTTATCGAGAATGCTTCTCAGATACACATCAGCCGTATCACAGCATGTTTGCACATGTGCATCAAAATTTGTGCTATTGCGGGTCATTAAGAATTAGTAGGACTGGTGAAGGCAGGTCACAGTTGACATATTTGGTCATTATATAAGGAAGTGTGTTGGATTCTCTGAAGACAAATCCCAGTACCAGCATACGGACCATTATCTCTGGCTTAAGAGTGTCTCATTGCAGTGTACAGCATGTTTTGAATACCAAGTCTTTAAAAGTCTTTACCTTTCATTTCCAAAGGGTTTAGTTACTACTGCTTCCCAATGATCATTGCACACATGTACGTTTTGAACAGTGGTATCTGCAACAAAGTGTCTGAGATGTGAATTTCCCAGCTTATGTGTTGCTCACTGATGAGGCACATCCAATAAGGATGCCATATTCAATCAACACAATACTCATTTGTGGATTCAAAAGAACCCCCATGATGTACAGTACCATGCAGTACAGCATTGCTTTGCTGTAAATGTAAGGACAGGCTGGTCGGCAACTGCTTAGTCGGGCCATACTTTTTACCATTTCACGTGACACACTGCAAATTATCAAATCTTTCTGAAGCATATTCCTCCCATCCTATTTGACGATGTTCCAATAATGAGCAACATGTGGGTCCAACTTGATGGGGCACCTGCTCATTTTGGACTTGCTGTTCGTAGGCATTTGAACAGGTCATTCTCGTATCGAGGATTGGGCATGGTGAACTGGTTTCTTTTCTCCTACACTCACCTGATTTATTGAGCCTTAATTTCTTTCTCAGAGAAGCGGTCAAAGCTATCTCATATCACAATCATGGGGAGTCTGAAATTGATCTGGTTGCAAGACTAATCAGTGCTGTTGCTACAATCAAAGGAACTCCTAGTTTGTTCGACCGCGTCCATCAATCAATGTTCCATCAATGTCAAGCATATTTGATGTCTGTTGGTGCAAATTTCAAGCATATGTTATAACAGTAGAGCGTGTTCAACTCATATGTAATTTGTATTCATGATATCCAATAAATGTTTTAAATTAATCACTCTCTTGTGTCCTTTCTGGATGTCTACCTCTGCTAACACTTATACTTACGTTTCTGATCCTGGGTTGCTATGCAGTTCTCAATCCTAATGATGTGCTCTACCTCACCTAAATGTTTGTTGCTACAATTTTAAAACACCCTGCATATGTATATATTTTCTATAGAGGGTTTTATTTTGCAGAAACAGTATGTAATTTTTCCAATGTTTTGCACTATACAAATGTGACTTTGCTTTTTTTAAGACTGGGCTGGGTTACTACACTCCTGTATAATCAGGAATTGACTGTATTATGTAATGGTAATTTCAGTTCATATGCTCATGATAGAACATGTGTAAATAACATATAAATTATGTTGCAAATAAAAAAAAAAGAAAAAAAGAAATATGCATCCAGAAAAAAATTGAGCCACTACAACAAAACATGGCATAGAAATATGGTTTAGCGAGTTGTGTAAATGATTAAATTTGCTGCGCCATTCAGCATTGTAGAGCAATAAAACGTGTGTCTAAAGTGCGCAGCTGGTGTGGTGAGTAATGAGCATTTACAGCCACACTGACAGCTTGAATGCATGACATTTTAATGACAGATGCCTTTAAGACGTACTCGACAGTGTTATGAACAGTTTTCAGACTGTGAGAGGAGTCACATCGTAAGGCTAAAAGAGGCTGGTTGGTTGAACTGGTTGATTGGCTGACATATTGGTCGAAGCGATATAGTCATTGACCGTTTTTGGAACCAGTGGCTCAACAAAGGCATAGTCAGCTGCCGTACTGGCTCGGCACATCATCAGGCCATCAATGTAAATAATTAGAAGAGCTGTCACATCTGCACCAACAGTTATGCTATCATCGATTCAATGCCATTTGTCGACATGCATGGATATAATTCCCAGAAGACTAAATGACACTGGGCTCAGATATTGACATCTATTAAGATGCTTGCCATGACACTCCACTATAAGCAGTGTCATCATGCATGGTGCTGCTCTCGCTCAAGTTGGACAGTATCCGATTGGAGAAATGTGCTCTTCAGCGAAAAATCATGCTTTTCTGTCAGTGTTGATGGCTGCTGCGTATGTGTCTGGAAATGGAGAGGTAAGCCATCCAATGTACCATTTGCTAGTGAGTGGCTAACTGCCAGAACACAATGTACAACAGTCTAGGGAGAAGTCAGCTGGGATAGCCATTCACCATTAGTCATGATGCGAGGTACTCAAACTGTTCACAGTACATTGATGACATTTTGAAGCTGATAATACTGCCTATGCTAGGTTAGGTTAGGTATAAGTGTAGGGGGCCACCTATTATTTACCCTGGGTAAGTACGTATAGGCCCCTTACGCTAGCTATCCAGATTAGCAAAGCCTTCCTGGGATCCACGGTGCCGTTTTGGTGTAGAGGTGCTTCTGTTGTCTAGAGCAAGCGACATCACAAGCTCTGCCACTGCTGGCGGCGTCACTGTCTTATGCCAATGTCTACTTTGGCTGCTATTGCATGTTCATCATACCTAGTCGTTCATTGTTTGTAGATTAAATCTATGTGTTTAATTTGGTTGTTGATGAGCACATTGAATTTTTGGAATAATTGAATTACTCATGTAAGTTCGTTGACTAGCTGGTGTTTTTAAGTGCTTCTTACCATTTATAAGACGATTTGAACTATATTGAATTGTTTTCATTATTTGCTGTGTCGGCTAAGGATTCGGACATTAATCATTGGAGGTTATTCTTTAATGAATGAGTTGGAGGATCACTCTGTATTGCACAGTTCTAGACCCTTTGATGCCAGTGTCCATTATATGGGATATGCGCTTCCTCATATGGTTATTATTGAGTGCGCATCTGAGGTACGGATTCACATCTTGGTCTAGTCTTGGTCTTGTTAGGTGCAGATTTGCTGTTATGGTGCATGTGAATAGGTAATGTTCTGGATCTCCCCTCTGCCCACATATACAAAGATCTGAAAGTGAGAGATTCCTCTTGTAGAAGTATGTGGGGAAAGGGCCGTGGCCTGAGATCAGCCATGTTATTTGCCTACTTATGACGTTTGGGGTAGAGCATATTTTTGGATACAGGTCGTATGTGCGCCTGCCCTGTTCAGTGAAGTCCCACCAGTTCTGCCATGCTTTTTCAAAAGCAATTTTGAGTTGCATCTTGAGGTGGGAGTCTGGCCATGGAATGGATAGTTTCGGCCCCTAGCTGCTTCTTTTGCTAGGGCATCCACTTCCTCGTTGCCCTTGTTACTGCCTATACTAGCAAATCATCTAGGTTCCGTTTTTCAGCAAGACATACAGCACAACTTTCCCAACAGTGTCTTCAGCGTGCTAATGACCTCGGCTGGCCTGCCAGGTCTTCAGACCTGTCACCTGTCGAACATATTTGTGACATGTTGGGCAAGGAAAGTCAGTCATGTAAAAATATGTCCCAGCTCTCTGACCAGTTGCTCAATTTGTGGTACAATCTACCTCATAGGGACATTGGCAACTTCATAAACTCTGTACCTAATCAAGTATCAGTTTATATAGCTGCCAGGGGTGGCTTTATCACCTACTGATTTTCTGAATCTTTGTATTGCTACTTGTAAATGAAACACCTTTTTTCAGCCCAGTTTTTGATCACTTATTTATGTACTTGAACACTATACTACCAAGTTTCATAGTTGTAGCTCAGTTCTTTCTGAGCTTCTATCTGAGCTTATCCATATGTGGTGGTGTTCTTGCATTCAAACTTAACTCATGCACAAGAGTGTGTTAAAAACAAGCATGCACAAGTTTGACCAAAGAGAAAGATTCTTCCTAATATAGAAGCTGGAGATATATCTAACTGTAAAGAAGTTGAAGCAATAACTTAGGTTATATGTCAAAAAATTGGAAATGACAAATTCTTCAAATATGTTGATTCGGAAAATATCTAGGAATATGTGATTCTCCAGAGCCAGTGTTTCAGTGTTTAAGTAATGTGAACATCATTTCATTTGCCACAAAAATAGAAGAGGCAGAGAATAATACTGAAAATACAAGTGGAGAAGGTACTGACAATTACATTAAACCGAAGACTGCAACGACTTCTGTTGAAACTGTATTGGACTTTATTGACCAAAAGAGTTTGAATACAGCGATAAAATATGCAGTAAAATTCAACAAATATTTAAACATTGTCTAAGGGCAAGCGATGCATGCCTAAAAAGAATTATTATTTTTTAATTGAGTAGTGTAGTAACCTTATTATTTTAAATATTCCATTTATGCAAAATGGTTATCAATTTTATTTCATATCAGTAATTCAAAATGGAAGGAGTTGCACATTGTTACGTCTTCTCTAATTTTGCTTCTACATGCTATCCATATACCACATCATTAATGAAATAATGTATTTCAGGAAGGCAAAAGGAAAACTTTTGTTCCTCCTTTTCTCCCGTAATGTGAGATGATTGACCAGTTTTTCTCTATCTGCATGCTGTCTTGGCGTAGCATTCAAGAAGGAAGAAATGAATATTCATATTTCCTAACCTTGAGATATAAGTGCATTCTTGTTTTCTCTGAATGAAAATATTTATTTTTGTTTTATTATCCCCCTGGACTGTATAGTGGTTAGCGAAGGCTGACTACTAGCCTGAATGTTAAGGTGAAGGTTATGTGTTCTTACGTCTTCTTATGTGCATATTATCAAACCACCTCTAATGGTGTACCCTGTACAACATTCTTGGTGATGAGGTGCCTAATAAGACTGATCGCTTCATCTATTTTTGACAAATGTGTGATAAGTATGTCTCTGGTCATAATAAAAAAAAAAGAGAGCGAGAAATAAAACTACTACCTTTTTTCCTCAGTATCATGTCTTATTATCAACTTATTTAGAAGATATATCAGTTCTTTCAGTTCTTTTAAAGTTGGCTTATTTTTGAGATGTTTATTCTTATTTCTGGTCTTCTTTCAACATTCTTCATGTAGTAGTATTAAATGATGCATCGTTTTTCAGAAATTTGAAGCATAGATAAAAGTGAAACAGGGGCTTTTAAAGTACTTAATTCAATCAATATTTCGATTTTGATTATGCTTTGGATAAGCAATTGCTTAAAAATGATAATATTTGTATATTGTAGTAAATATATGGTGTAGTAAATATAAATGTAAAAAAATGGGACATACTCAAACTGCAGTATGCAAGAAAACTAGCTTGTTAATAGTTTTTGATGTTAAAGAAAAGTTTTCTTTTACCTTGATTATTTGTCAGTTATGAATTTAACAAGTTCATTGTGTTATTAATATCGGCCATTAAATTTTGCTTCTACATGCATGCTTATTCATGCATTTTTATATCATTTTAAGATATAAAAAATTTCACTCATATAAAGACTTGAATTCAACCAATGTCTGATTCTGCTGTTTCTCAATTTTTTGAGTGAAATTATAATTTTAGCCAGAGTGCAATGGAGCTACAAGTCAAAGGAACTCCTTCTACACCTGAATTGCAATATTAACGGAAAATTTTAATGCTATATTTTATTTAGCAGTTAGTAAAACTGATGTCAGTATTAAAAGCAGAATGATTGTCTGAATTTCCACCCATAGAGCAAAATGCATGGAAAAATTTCAGCAGTTTTTTCATGTCAAAAGGTAAACCCCAAAGGAAATTTTTGTGGTGTGCTATTAATTTGGTCAAAATGTATTTAAATGGATTAGAAGCCAAAATAAAAATTCACATATATCGCAGTGGGAAGAAAACAGTTTTCTTCTCCTTGAGATATAAGTGCATTCTTGTTTTTCCTGAATGAAAATATTTATTTTTGTTTTATAATCTCCCTGTGTATAGCATTTAGTGGAGGCTGACTAATAGCCTGAATGTTAGGATGAAGGTTATGTGTTCTTACATCTTCTCGCTTGCATATTACTTGTTGTACAGTGTAACCTGTACAACATTCTCTAGTGTTGTACCCTGTACAGCATTCTCTGTGATGAGACAGCTGTAAGATTGATAGGTTCGGCTGTTCTCGACAAATGCATGAGAAGTATGCATTTGGCCGTTAAAAAAAAGAGAGAGAGCAAGAGAGAAAGCTACTGCTTTTTATCCTCTGTATCATATCTTATTGTTATGAACTTAACTTATTTTTCACTTCTTTAATTATTATAATTTATTACAAATTTATTCATTTTCATTAAATTTTCATGATATTTTAATTCATTATTTGCTTAAATATTATTAACTTAATTTATCAATATATTTATACCTTTGTATTTTATTTCACTTTCATTATTTATTGTTTTATCTATTTTTTTGTTTCCATTTCTCTCAACATTCTATAGAGTTCTAGATTTTAATTTTAGAAATTAATTCCTGGCTGTAGTATTAATGCATGTTTAGAGCTTTTCACTTACGAATGATAAAGAATAGATCTTAGTAAAATATGCACATTAAAATACCTATAAAACTTTCTGAAGATACTGTATAAAAGCCAGTAAATATTAAATCAATAGATAAATTATGTATGTGCCTTCGTAAAACAAGAGCTTCCTTAATCAGTGTACTAATTACACAAATAGATGAAATTATATAAAAGTGTTAACTTTCAGTAAAAGTTGAAAATGTAGGCACAGATTTAGCATGGATATTTTGTGTTGCTTAAACTGTATGATTTTATAAATTGCAATTAAAAAACGATATGAATACTATATAAAGAAAATAGTGATTTCTTATTTGTTTCTGTCAAAAAAACACAATCACAGGTGAAAAAAAGGCAGTAAGCAAAGATTTTTTTTTTTCTCCAAACAGAATGCGGTTAAAGATGTTACCTGTAGTGTGAAATTGTAATATGTTCAAGAAAATAAGTGAAAAGCTGCATTCTAATAATAAGTGTGAATCTGCAAACTTTCTTGAATTTGAGAAATTTCTTTTTCTAATTACAGTTTATCTAAAATTTTATTAAGTATATCTAACTCTAGTCCTGCGAATTATTTGACCTGAATGTTCTCTATTTTCTCATGAGGCTGAAAATGAACTTGCATGTATAAATTTATAGCATGTGTAAATAACATTAATGATCATAACATAAGTGAAATGAGTCTCTCATTTTATCACTATCAACATCAACTGTACCAAAGTTCTAATTTTATCTAGCAGTAGGTTGAATTAATAATTGATTATTGATTATATTTGAAATTATTATTGATTATACTTGAAAACATATCATAGGGCAATCAGTCAAGAAAAATTAAGTTATGACTCTAGGATATAAACTGTTCTCAAACTTCACCTGGAATAATTTCCATTTCAGTCTTTCAGACCTTAAATCTGATAAAACTTTATTGTGTGTATTTCATTATTTTACATGCTTGTGATATTTAATAATATATTAATGCACACATAGTATAACCAGCTTTTGAATACGTGTAATTTTAACTTCCATTCTTTTTTTGTTTTGTTTTTAATTTGTTGTTCAGCAGCATGTCCTTTATATATATATATATATATATATATATAAGAAATAAACAGATACAGAATGCATGAAAATTAATAGTTTGGATTATTCATGACCTGCTTCCTCAACATAAGCACAGATAATTGAGAGTATACTTTATATACATTGATTAATTGTTTAACAAAATGAGAGAAATAATGTTGCATGCATGCGGGTTCATAAATGTATTGAATGCACACAGAACTGACGGTAGCTTGATAGAATTTAGTTTAACCAAAAGAAACACTTCACAATTCTGGAACTTTCCACAAAAGTACTTGTACAGATCTTCACAATATCACAGAGCACAATCAGTAGTTACACTTCACACTAATAAGAACTAAGCAAAATGCAGTACTAAGCACATTTAAAGAGCAAAGCTCACATGGAGATTTCTCAATATTTCAAACTAATACTCAGAAACTTCTGCTTTTCCCAGTCTTATACAGTTTTCTCCCAGTTGTCGAGAGATTTCTAGTACTTCTTGAAATTGCTGGAAGGCACATGAGGGCTAGATGCGTTACAGCTACATACAGCATCAATTACAGTTATACAGTTACAATACCTATTACAGTTACACCGGGACTGGACTAAAATAATGTCTTCAAGTGATTGCCAAGTTTGGCCAAAACCATCACCAGCTTGGCGATATCTCATCAATTTAGAAAGATAGCCATTTATTTACTCAATGTTAAATAGACTTGCCCCTGTATTCTTACTTTTCTGGAGAAGCTTTGCTTTTTTAGATTTTCTTGTACCGTTTGCTTTTATTTTGAGTTGTTATCACATCTGTGAAAAAAAGTCAATTTTTTTATTTGAATTATAGGTATATATATCATCCCTTGGTGAATAAACAGCGTACAATTTTTAGAAGGGTATATGCACTTGTTTTATCCTTCACATTTGTTTCTGTGTGGCATGGTATGGATAAACCTGTATGTGTATGGAGTACACTGAATTTTTTGCTTGTATTTTCTGAAGTATTGACACAGTATGCTTTATCCACTAGAGCTGGAAGATATTTTGAAGTAAGATAATATTTGAAACAATTACATTAAAAATATTTTCATGGCATTGTAAAATGAAATTTTTTATTTCTGTTGTATGTTGACTTTTGAATAATTTAAGCTTAATATTTTCTGTTTTTAATATTTTTTTATTATAATTTAATTATGCATACTGTGGTGACCAAAAAGTACCAAGGATGATTCTAAAAAATACAAAATTTAATTTATTGCCAATGTTTATTACATTCTCTTCAAAGTAATCCTATTTTTACTGCAATGCACTTGTGCCAACATTTTATCTGATAATTGAAACATTATTTAAGATTATTTTCATGCAATTCTTTGAGGGCTTCTATTTTTTTTTTAATTGCATCAAGACACTCAAAGTGGTGACTATGTAGCAGTTATAAATCCTATTAACATAACTTTTTTTAATCGAAATCAGTGCAGATATGTTTTAATAACAATAATGCAATGTATTTCAAAAGGCAATAGTAGATTAATGCTTGCTTGAAAAACAGTCTCTTATCTTCATAGGTCTCTAGACCAGTTCTTAGGTATTTTTCCTTTTGCAGCTTTGTCAAAGATAAATATTGATAGTGAAATGTTACAGAAGTGCATTTTATAACTGTTGTGTATGTAAATTGTATGATGCAATAAACTATCATTTTAATGTTAGAACTTATGTGAGGAGCATACATAGCTTGTCTAATATAGCAAACTCTCACTTTTTATACATCAGATAGTTTGTTTTTGTGTTGTTGGAAAAAAAAAGTAATTCTGCAGGCAAGATTTGCTTCCCTCTTAAAAAAGAAAAAAAAAGTGTTGCAGTTTAAAAACTAAACCTGAATCTGCATTTTAATTTTTTTTTTATCCTAAAAAAATGGTTCTAGTACTTCAGATGTTTCTCTATCAAGATAGCAAATGTGATTAATTCAGAACTGATAGATTCTGAATTTCTTTAACTGAGGCATAGCTTTAAAAGATTTTCCCTTAAATTCTGTGCTTATATGTTACATCATTTAAGAGACATTCTTTTACAGAATCTTGTCTTTCTTTTTTTTTCTTAATCTTTCATTTTAACATAATTATAATCCTAATCAGAGGTTGGATTTCGATGAATTTTAAGGTTTGAAAATTTCTTTTTTGTCTATAACCATTATAATACATGTTTAGAGCAGTTTCTTCGCAAAAAAAATTTCAAATACAGAATAACTATAAAACATCCAGTGATGTGTATGTTATTTCAAAACTGATGATCAGTGATGAAAGGCAATGTGCATATATATCTGATATGCTTTTTAGGTAACACTCTGCCCAAATAAACATGGGATAACATAACCCATGGAATCAGGACTATGTATGATAAATCATACACAAGAACATTAAGCAGATTGCCCAGTTTAAATGAAAATAACTGATTGCTATAACTTATGTCAGTCAAAAATACCATTACATTCCAGTGCTTGTTTATGAAAATTACATATTTCATACTTAATAAAAATAAAAAATAATTCTTTATTATATACCGAACCAATATATTACATATAGAGTATCCTGTATAAAAATGAATATGACTGAGAAAGATCTGAGATTTTTAAAGTTGACAGTATAATTCATTTGAAATTAAAATTTGTATCAGAATATTGTCTATTTTGTTGTTTTTTGATGTGCAGATTTAAATCACTGTGTCAATTCCTTTTGGCCTAATTCTCGAAAATTTGCTCTGTATTGCCTCATGTAGATTTGCCCTATTTTTCTTAAAAACTGAAGGTAAATTATCTTGAAATGAGTGAAGTTTTTAAGCTTTTTGTTTTGTTTTACCAGAATACTTATTTTTGATTACGCCTCTAAATCTTTCAGTTTTTCTGGTTTGGAGTACATTTAGGGTCGTGATCAATTTAGACACAAAATCAATTTGCTGGTTGTTCAATTAGTTTATACCATCTTCTTTATAATGGCTGGTCATTAAGTCCCATCAAAAGAAAATATCTTTGTATTGATATGAAATTTGATTAAAATAATCAAACCTTTCTTAAAGCACCAATGTAAATAAATGGAACCACTTAACAATTCTCTGATAAAAGACTAGTTTGTATATTCATCTATAGTGTACCATATCATTTTATTTTTCTTATGACTTTTTCTTAGGCTTTATCCGGAAGTACACAAAGATGGAATAAGGAAAAGTTGAATGATAACATTTAGTAATACCACTAAGATTAAAACCAAATTTAAAATAAATCAAATGATGATTTGATTATGATTCTTGTATTTTAGAATCGTTTTTTGATGTATGATTTTAAGCCTACATCTTTCTTAATTTTATGAACAGGTGGATTTTGATAGTATCAGTTTTTGAACAACTTGATGGATAGAAATACCTGCTTTCTTTACAAACTTCTGTTCAATAATTTTCATGAACTTTTTACTTCAATTTGAATTTTTTCCTGAAATTTTAGATTGATATTATGTTATTGTTATCCGTACTATTTTAAAACTTGTCAAATTACTGCTTTTGATATCTTACTACTTTTATAGCACAGTTATGTTTCACAGATTTGGTATTCCACATCACCAGAATCAATAACGTTTTGTAGATGAAGCAAAACTCTAATTGCATTTTAATTTTGTAAATTTTTCCACTTTCCCTTGGTGGCATTATTTTTTGGAACCTATAGAATGAATTTAGTGAAAGATTTTGTTCTTTTTATGAAAATTTCAATTTATCCCATTTCTCCTTTCAGTAATAAAGTCAGGGACCTGCTGTTAATTCCCACTCATATTTCTTTCTGTTTAGCCATAGGCAAACTTGCCTGAAGGGTTTATCCTATTGTAAGTTAAACTGTCAGTTCATTCTTGGTAGAGTTTCTCAGTTTATATTGAAGCTTAGAAGTATTGTGTTGTCTATACAGTGAAAATGTCAAAAAAAAAAAAAAAAAAAAAAAAAAAAGAAAGAAAGAAAAAAGAAAACAAATTAGCATGACTGGATATGAAACTGGATGCCTTAAGAGACTGTGCAAAGAAACAAATATTAACAAAACTGCCATGGATTTAGGCATTGGATGAAATATTATGTAAATAACCCACCCTTTCTTCTGTAAAACTCAATATTTTTGGTAACTTGTTGCCCTCTCAGTTCACATTAGATCAAGTTTATGAGACATTAATATATTTAAATTTATTTTGCTTATTTTAGCATCACAATTATAAAAATGTACTGGTTTATCCATAGCTTTTGTTAAATGAGTTGCAATTTTATGAATGTCTTTAATTCGAACTTTTGAAGCAAATGAATTGCTGTTATACCATGGTAACTTGAAGAGTTTGCATATTTGTCTGTTGTCTGATATTTAATTACTTTTGTCTATCTATTTGTCTCATATTTTTTGAGAATGCTTTTTGCATAATCTGCTTTCTGTGAAGTCTTCTTTTCTAATTGTTATAAACATAATTTTCAAAATCATGTTTGTTTTCAATTAGAATGATAAAAATTTCAGTATTAAATTCATGTAATATTTTCTTTGGAAATGGTGATTGATATTTTAATTTAAATGAATGTTTATGTCTGTTTTTATATTACAGAAATTTTCTGTCACCTCCCAGAGGCGATTGAGAGCTTTTTTTGCTACACCACATTTCATCCTAATGTGCATATCATGTTCATTTTTTCTTTCTAATTGGGATATAGGAATTTTGCTTATTCAGAAAGTGATATTTGGTAAGATATTTTCAAATAATAAACTGACAAATTTATTAAAAAATATTGTAGCCTCTTTTTTAGATACTTTTAACTGGCAGTTCTTGAATTAAGACTAAAAAGATTTTCAGAGTATGTTTCAAGAGCTTAAAAGTCAACAGATGCATTGTTACTAGAATAAAGATTTTAAATTGACAATACTACTACTAATCAATTTGTGAGTGCAAAGTGATAATGCATGATGTTGTGGTTTATATCTGACTTTCTTTCTGTACATAAGAACTACCATTGACTTCATCCCAAATTTGAATCCCAGAGAATGATGTAGCTGTATGAGTGGTTTTATGGTTTACTCTACTGTAGCATGAAAGCAAGACAATTATTTTCAGAAGATAGCCCTCCCCTTAAACAGGTAGTCATATGTGCTTTGCCATAATCAAATAATCCAACCCATCTCTACCAGAGCAGCTGATTGCAGTTTTCAATTCATTTGTAGAGTCATTAGGTTTATTAGTGCAGCAGACACGAAAAATGTGCGATGTCCTCACTGGGATTTGAAGTCCGGACCTCCCAATAACGCATCGGACATACTTCCAGTTATACCACAAAGCCATGTGGAAAGGAGGGAGAAAATACCTTATGTATTCCCCCTTTTAAAGGAATATTAGGGATGGGGGGATGCAAATGCCAAATCCTGTTGGTGACAAATTATCATCCATCACCTTTTAGTTTGGGCACCACTTGTTGAGTCTTTTTTAGAATTTTGAAGCAAGGAAATCTAAGAAATCTGCAATGCCCTTGCTGGGATTTGAACCCCAAACTTCCCGATTATGCGTCGGACATGCTTTCAGTTACACCACGAAGGTATTGCAGATAGGAGGGAGAAAATACCTTATGCAGTGTTTAAGGTTTGTGGCTGCCATAGCCCAAAGCTTAGAATTCAAGAGTAGGCATGGATGTTTATAATTATCTAACCCTCTTTCTTGTAGGTGTAATATCAGTTTAACCCCCTGTAGTTCACTCTGAGCAGCATTTTCTGTGATGAGATTGCTAAGTAAACTATGGGTTTGGCCATTCCTGAGCATTGCGTAATGAGTAAATGTCCAGCCTTTGGAGAGTGGAAAATATCCATTGTAAGTGACTAAAAATGGCTTCTTAATCTTCTTGTATTTTTTGTAATTAATTTCATTTTCTGTCTTAAAGTTATTTTTTAGTCTTCAATTCATTCAACTTATTCACAATCTTAAAATTAGAAAAAAGAACAGAAATTGTGACTAAATCATGTTACAATAGGCAATTTCTAACCATTGTAATACATTTGAACAGCTGTCTTAAGAAATAAAATGATTCTGCATGTTTTGATTAATAGGGCACTATTTGCAGTTATTCATCAAAGCAGTTAATAATTGTTGTAAGGTGAATGTCACTATGAGTAAGCAGGAGGAATAAATATCAATCCAGTAGTCACATCAAGATTTTTTTTAAGAAAGACTGATATGGATTGCAGAGTTTGGCAGCTCTCTAAACAAAGAATATTTGCTATTTTATTCTCTTAAGATAGGTGTTACCCATACTGTATTCAGAAAACCACAAAATGAAATTGCATTTTATTATTTCTTTTTTCTTGAAGCACCTCTACTACTGCTGCAAAAAAAAAAAAAAAAAAAAAAAAATGTTACAGAGTGGATATTGGTTTAAAGGTTCATGCATTCTTTTTCTGGCAGCCATTTGGTTAATTTACACTAACGTCAAATGCTGATATTGGTAGAATTTTGTCAGCAGCCACTAGAGATAATTCACATGCAATTATTGATTAATATAATTATATACCTTCTTATTTACAGATTTATGATTTTTTTCTTTTATTTATTTAAAAAAAGCGCTAACTTATAAAAATAGCCATTTCTTTTTATGATATTGTATGTACTGGTAGGGTTGCCATTTCTTTTTTCTTGTGAGATTTTATACCAACATTATTTATGTTTGGTGCTACAACTGGTGTTTCATTACCAAAAAGTACTAATAATTATCTCTGCCACACATGAATCTATTACTCAAAGTTAGAGGAGATTATGGAAATATAAAAAGAAAGAATAAAACTGGACCCTATTCAAATTCCAGCTGATAAGGCAAATGAACCATTCTGAAAGTTAGAAAAGTAACTGCAAATTTTTTATAACTGCACAGTCTCAGCTTGCAAGTTTTAATATTTCGTACTATATACTGAGTAATTTTACATAATGTTATCCTGTATATCTCATCTCAGTTAGGGAACATATTGTCACTGTGCTGTAATGTTTTATTAGAGGTTCTTAATTTTTATATTTCTGAATAGAAATTTTCTTTTTCCTCTTACATCACTTTGTAGCATGTTAACTGTTCATAAAAATCTTAATAAATTAACCCAGAGGAAAACTTGAACCTTTAATCCAGCTAAGTGAAAACAATTTTCATATCGCAACAGCAACTGCGATATGAAAATTTTCATGTATTTGTTATGATGTGAAAAATGATGCAGAATGTGATATGAAAAGTTTTTGTTCAACAACAGATACTTATTATTCTGTAAAATATGAAAACTGATATACTGAGATAAAAATTATGTCATATATTTATTGTGCTATGAAAGTTGAGATACTGTTCTGAAAATTGTTATGAACTTCAATTGTAGATGATGAAGTTAAAAAATAACTCAAGCAGAACTGCAGATATTGCTCTGCTTAAAAAATGATTAATATCATGAATTAAAAAATTGCCATTGAACAAAGCATTGAAGCAGCACTTGCAATCTGTAAGACCAACTTTCTACTGACTTGGAGTTTCTTTGCTGACCCAAAAAAGGATAAAGAGACTGTATATACCAGGACTAGCTGTATATTCTGCGAAAAGTGAGTCCTAGATTCTTGAAATGTGCTTTCTAGAAAGCATGCAAAAAGTTGCCAAGTTAGCAAGCAAGGCTCAGCTGATCCCAACTTCATACAATCCCAATGTGTATTACATTAAACAGTATAAAACAAACTAAGCATATAAAAATGTAGTAATCACTCACACATTAAAATTACAGAATACAAAATAAACATGAAATTCCAATAATTTTATTTTAAGCTAAAAAAAATTGAGAATAAACTGAATAAGTTACTAAAATTAAAAAATAAATATTTGGATATAATATAAAACTATCAAATGAGCATCAAGAAATATGTAACTGTTTCTGGATGAAAAAAAGTGCATGGAAGAAATTATCAATAATGACATGCAGTAGAAATTTAAAAAATAAAATTCATTATTTTAGGGATGGAAAATGGGAATACTGCCTTATAAAAACAGCTCATTACAGTTCTAAGCGTTCATAAATTTTTTAACAAAGATTAATTTTGTATGTTTTCCTAAAATAAGTTATGCAATAAATTTTATTCATAACTTTTGCCTTAATGTTAAACTTTACATTGAATCATTAATTATACGTAGAGAGAGAGGCAGATATGTAATATAAAGAATAAAAGTTTTTAAGAACAGCCAGAATTCTTCAGCTTAGAAGTAAAAAAAGAAGAAAATATATTAATGTTTAAAAGGAAAGAAAAGCAAACATATTTTTTAAATTCTTTTCTTTTATACTTTAAATTCCTTTTTCAATTTGCTGACTGTTCTAGATTGTAATGAATTTCTTCATTATATTATTCCTATTAAATATGTAACAGCTTTCAACATGTTCTTTAGTTCTAGGTTTGATTTGTGCTTATTTCATTTATGTAAATAAAATTTTAGACTCTCTGTCTATATATGTAATAATTTCAGTTCTTTAATAATCTAGACGATGCTGAAATGTAGATGTATAAAGTAGTAGTTATCAATCGTTTGCAATTCAGCACTTTTTGTTTCTAAAAAAAAATTTTCTTGGCATAATATACAGCTGAATTGGTGCAATCTGTGCACTTGCCCTTGATCACATTTGTACATTTTCTGCATCTTTATTAGTTTTGATGGGGGAATTTATTAATTTTGATGAGAGAGCTGACAACTAACAAATTGATAGTAGAGAAGTGAGAGACAGAATGCGATGTATCCAAGATGGAAGTCTGGTACGGAATGATTTAGCTTTAGTTCCGTTTTATCCCTATTGGTTAATATTAAGTTTCATTTTCTAAATTTAAAATCTTTATTAGCTGAAGTGTTATGCAAATGCATTTGGAAAAATCATATGACAGTGCTAAACTCGTGAAAAAATTTTACATTTTTTCTTAAAATGTTTGTATTGTAATGAGCAATTGATCCAGTTATAGCATTAGAAATGTTGCTCGGTTGCTAATTCTTTTCGCTGCTATTTAAGGAACACAATATAGATTATCATTTTATTTCTGTGTTTAAACTTATATCAAAATGCTTCCAATTATTAATTAATTTACTTCCAGGATTAATATCCTGAAATGACCATTTTAGTATTTTCAGTTTATTTATTATTTCTATCATTTATGTAATTTTTCTCTGGGATTGGATAGCTATCCAATCCCAGAGATCAAAAGATAAAAATTCATACGTAATTAACTCTGTTTATATAAGTGAAGTTATAAGGTTATGAAATACACTAGAAATAAAAAGTAATTCTTTTAGCTATCTTGACATTTTTGGTCACATACAACAAAATTAAAATCATAAGGCTGCTAAAATGATAGATTTTATACAAAACAGAAATTTAAAGATATTGAATCAAATCATTCTTATAAATGTTTTTTATTATTATTATTATTATTATTCCTTAAAATTCTGAAGTCCTAGTACAATTTTATAAAAGATACCTCACAATTTTATACTGTAGCATATGACTGAGAATGCAGTGATGGTCATCACTGCATTCTCAGTCATATGCTACAGTATACAATAAAATGTATACATATATTTTTTTATTTTGGTGTATAAACTAAAATTATGTAACTTGAAAATGCTTATATATATATTATTTTATTGTCTACAGAAGGGAGGATAACCATTGGCACTGAACACAGGAAAATTATTCCTTCTTATTAGCAAAGTAATTAAGAGATTCTAAACTATCAGATAAATATTTTCGAATATATCTGATAGTGCAAGGATTGAAACTGAGCAATGATTATTTTAATTGTTAGACCTGAATATGTACAAAAGAATCTGTAAAAATTACCTTTACTGATTAAAAAAATAATTTGTAATGAATTTAGAAAATCTCTGTGAAATAATGTGTTGCCATCACAAATATATACATATATCAGCAAAATTTTGAGAAAACCACCCAAGTTCAGCATCAGAAATTGATTTCCAGATTTCATCTAAATAAAGAAATAGAGAAATTAACTAAGATAACATTTCCATTTAGTGAATTTGGAATTTATGTTCATTAGTTACTCATTAACATTGAGTTTTATATTCTTTTCTGTAATTTTTTGTTGGCATTTTCCTTTCAGGTGGACTTATTCCTCTCGTTCCTTTAGGGTTTATAATGTATTGTGGCTGCCATGTATCAATGGATACAAGGGAATGGGAAGAGAATTCTGCAGTAAACAAGAAAACTTTTTTTAGAACTAATATACCAAGGTGAATGTCAAAATAGGTCTTAAAAAAATGCACTTTTACTATAAAATAAAGTCTCTCTGAATCAACATTTCGATGCCAGATGCTTGTTCTGTAATACTAGGCAATAAATTACTCTAGTCCATGAAACTAAAATAAATGATGGTTATGGTATCAGAATTACTTTTGTGACTAGGGCAATACTATGTGCAAATTAATTTTGGTTCAGTAAACAATATCTGTCTCTTAAGATAATTTGATGTAAAGCCACAGAAATCAGAATAGTTTGATAAATATGTTTAGAGAGATTCTTCAGGGAATTTGTAAACTTCTTGCTTCGATTCTTACTGTACACAGTTTAACCAATGTTTGGAAGCTGTGTATGTAGAGTTTCAATGAATTACTTCAGTAAGTTCAGTTTTATGCACGGAAGTGGTATTACCACCTTTAAGAGATCCAACAAGGGTTCTCATATAACATTTTGAATCCCTGCAGGAAATCAGATTACTATGTCCAATTCCTTCTGTGATAGTGTATGCATACTTAGCAACTGCATGTTGCAAAATCATAGACATAGTAGAATTTTATACAAGTACTTAGAAGACTTAAAATTATATTATTGTTGTATATTTATATCTAAAGGATTAGAACAAAAAGTAGAGATTAGGTTTTCAATGAATTCTCAGCTGTAATTATCATGCTTCAATATATGTAACACAGCTTGATTGTTGTTCTCTTTTCGTGGAACATGAAATGGACTATGGTAAAAGTGGATACTTGTGTTATTATGAAGTTATATTATCCATTTAAGCAAATACTTTGTTCAATATGTGTTTGTTTTAGAATCCTTATGCAGTAAATAAAATGAGGTTCTTAAGGTCTTATCTTGATCCCCAACAGATATCTTAGAACAGGTCTTCTAGGCATAACTTAGCTTCAATGAATATGTTCTTGCTCTTATTGTGATAAATTCATCATAAACAAAGTGTATATGCTAGGCTTGTAATATTTTTTGCAAAAACTGCTATATTCATCTTGATGAACTAAATTAATATGATAATCATGTGAATGCAATATATCTTACTATGACAAAATAAGACCTTTCCTCCCACTGAAAATTTCCAAATGCCTAATTACAATGTATTCCAAAAATAAATCTCTCATTATTTGTAAGCATAATGAAAAAGCTATTGGAAAACAACACTTTTACTCAAAACAAAAATAAAAATCACATTACATAGTAAATTCAATGGAATTCCATTCCCAAGAACAGAAAGTTTATATATACAATTCAATTTTAAAAAAATGCTGGGTTGTAATATAAAGAAATATTTAACTATAAAATAAAAATGGTTCCTCAATGCTGGTTCTGCTGAAAGATATACAATAATTATTTACAAGAATATTTTCCAATTAACAACTGAATTAATTTTAGTGGCAACTGAATTAATTTTAGTGGCATCTACAGATCATCCGCGATGGATTTACTTTTAAAGTATAAATAGGTTTTATAATTAAAATGTAAACTTTTATTAATTTTTTAAATGGGAATGCTCAGTTCAGAGTAAGTATCAGGATTGTTTATCTACTTGATTCTAACAAGTCATTATGATCAGAAACTAAATTAAAAAAAAAAGTTTTTATTGCAGTAGAAGAATGAGTATGTATGATTTAGACCTATATTTTGTCCGAGTGTATGAGATAGAAATTTATTTTTTGTAATCATATGTAATTTTACAAGAACTAATAAATGATTTATATATAAAATAAATGTCACTTTTATTAAAACGTGCCTAATCAAAAAAATGTATTAATGACTAATTTTACTGTAGTTTCTTACACTTTTATATTGGAAAGTCCAGAGTAGAAAAATAAAGCTTTAATTTATCAAAGTACTTTTAAACACAATGAAAATAAAATTATTAATTAATGTACACACACCAAAAAAAAAAAAAAAAAAAAAAAAAAAAAAAAAATAAAAAAAACCCACCACTTTCCTTATTAGTAAAGGCTAAAAATTAAAAACTGGGAGAGTTGACAATTATGTAATTGTGACTTCAGTATGTTACTCTTTGTAAAGAAATCTTAACTTTGAGAATTGTGTAAGATATGAATAAGTAAGTAAGGTTGAAAAAGGCAGTAGTATTTGACTTAAAAAAAGCTGGTTGGTAGTTTAGCAAAAATCGACCAAAAATTGGGAAATAAAAATTTCATATGATAATATTCTATGGTTTTAACTCTATCACTTAAAAAAAAAAAAGCTTATGTGTAAAATTTTTTTTAAATACCTATTTACCATTTTTGTGACATTTAAATGTCAGTAAAAAGGCAAACATTTGGAGAAACATTTTAATTTCCCTAACTAATATTTTTACTACTAGTAAGATATGAAGACTGCAAATTATGCAAGTTTGTTTCACTGTTCGTTCACGGATAACTCACCCAAACATTATAAATGCCCAATAGGTGTCATATCATGGTGTTCCCCCCCTCAAAGTAGCGTTGCCAAAAATAAGAAACCTAAATCTCATTCAATGATGAAAACCAAATTAACAGTAATTACAGGAAAATAGCATATGATGGGTTAAATAGTTTGCAGAAACAGTATATCTCCTGCACTTGATTGACAGTCTGGAGTGGTTAAAAATCTACTAAAGGTTTAAGAATAATTATGCAATTTATTTTTTTATTTATTTAATTTTTTAAGGGTTTGCTGAGGTAATTACCAGTACTAAAAATATAAGATATTTTTATACCTAATGTCTCTAGTTCTCATGCACAGACTTCTTAGGCATAAATTGTCAGAAAATGATAGTGTATGTCTTTGTTGCAACAAATGAAGGCACCAGCCATACTCAGATCAGTGTGACACTCGTAAGTGGTTACTAGATGCTTGCAGGGAAGAAGTAGCCATTTCTATCATTTGTTGTGATGTAATATATTGTCACAATTATGGCCCACCAGCAACCGAGCAGTAAAAGTCGCTGAACACTGGTAGTTCGGTTCAAATTCCATGTATGGCCTGGTTGCATGGGCATTTCCGTAGTTTTCCCCATGTGTAACGTGTATATGAACCAGTTTTCCTTAGAAAGTCCCTCTCCGAAAGAGGTATGCCTCTCCTTAGGCAGATAGCCTCGAGTGCTTTGCCATCACCAAATAAATCAGTAAACTGTGAATCTCACATGAATAAAATACTCTGTATAATGTAAATTTGTACCTTCAAAATGCATTAAAACTTTGTATAAAGTTGAAAAATATAATTCTCAGATGTACAATACATTGGAACTATGAGTAATTATCAATTCAATACAATGCTAAGTATTTATCAAAAAGAAGAAACATTTATTTAGAATGTATAATTTCCAAGAACAGTGTACTGTTATATGATACAGAAAATCACCAAAACCCAGTTACTGAAGCCATTAAATATGACCATTTTGCTCACTGCCCAAGATTTCAAATTTACATTTATATATATATTTATACAAGTTAAAATAACAATTTATATGATCAATCATTTTTAAATTAATGGTTGTATTCCTCTGAAATATAAAGATTTGAACTGAATTATAAATTTACCTTTTTAATTACTTAACAAGCATATCATATTCATTTTTCAATATATACAGGATTTTATGCATAAACTTATTTTCTATATTATGGGATATTATCTAGATCAGGAATGGGCAAAACTTAATTGCACTGTTGAAACAATAATAACACTGAACTTACTTATAGACTACTGCTCCAGTGTTAAGAGTACAGAGTTAGTCACTGCTGCAGCCATCAGCCTGCAGGAATGTTGTAAAAATTTTGTCTGGAACATACTACAGCATGTTTGTTTGTAAATGAATGGTGCAGTTTTAAAAGTTAATAGTAAATTAATGTATTACCTTAGCAGATAAAACCTACACCGTAAGCACTGGTAACTGTCCAAGTTTCTCATTTGCTACTTGCTGTTTGTTTGTCATGCTTACTGCACAGCCGCAACATAAGTTTCCAAGAAGGTGCCACAACAGGAAAAGGCTTTTGGTGTGCTCATTTTGAGGTGTCCAAATATGTGGTTTCAGTGTAGCATGAGTTTTGCACATGTTTTCTGTGCGGTGTCCCATGAGAAAGTGCATGGCCCATTTTTCGATAAGAAACTGTGATCAGATACTCATTTATATATATATTAGAAACTTGTTGTTATCCTAGCTGAATACCAATCATGATGATTACATTTTGAAACTGGACAGTACTCCACCCTACTTTTACAGGAATGTACGAGAGCTGCTTAATCGTGCTCTTCAACAACACTTAACTGGACATGCTGCAACAGCATGATGGGGTGGCCTGGAGAGAAGACAACCTTCTCTCCAGACACCATTTGCCAGATTTAAAACCATGCAGTTTCTTTTATTTAGGGATTTGTTAAAGACCGAGTTTATGCACCGCCAATGCTTGTGTCCTTTGAGTAAGTGTTATGGTTGGATAAAGCATGCACTGCCGACCGTCACAGCAAACATGCTACACCAAGTATGGGAAGAATTTGATTACCGTATAAATGTGTCTTGTGTGACTAAGACTGCACATTTTGAAGGATTATGATTAATGCATCAAAAACTTGGACTGCCCACATAGAGTAATACATCAATTAATTATAAATTTTTAAAACTGCGCCATTAATTTATAAACACCTTATATAATTTACTAACATAATGAAATAATAATTTTCCCTTTCAATTTTTTTTAAATCTTCTCCCCCCTTAACATATAAGAATTTAATGTACAAATTCAACCTACAGCATAAATGGGTTAATAAAATTACTTATTTATGCAAATAATTCATATTCCACTTGACCTGAAAGCTTCTGTAATATACAATATTTTTGTCTAATGTACTGCCTCCTTTTTAAACTTTTGTTTAATATACTCCCTGCCTTAAACAAAACAATTTCTTCAGATTTCTGATTTTTTTCATGACTACAACTGCCAACTCATTTTTATATGTGCATACTAAAAGGAAACAGACAAATGTTTTTAAAATAATATAAGTTTTCCTTTGAAGTGTTGTACAGTTGTTCAAATGAACAATCATACACTAATTTGAGAAGTGGACTAGAAATTTTTCTTTACTTTTAACTCATATGTATTCCTTTGGAATGAATAAAACAAGTGAGACAGGTTAGTATGCACTGTGAAGAGTCTGCAATTCTAGGTGCAAAAGTTATTTTAAAATAAGCCATTAGCTTTCCAAGATGATGGCATAAAACTATTTATTTAGTTTTTATCACTCCAATAAATGTGAGGACAAACAAATGGAGATCAAACCTAACCTCAAATCATTTAATTAATACATTAATTGCAAGAAGCATCACTAGATACCTCCCAACCAAGATAACTGCACACTCACAGTCTTGCTCAGTAAGATTTGAGGCAGATCATCAGTGCCTTGTCATTTCTTATTATATTGATAGTCATTAATTATACTAAAAGGAGCACTGTCATAACAGAAAGTTGCAGAAAGCCTTTTGTTTGTTAATTTGATGAACAACTTACAGAACACTTCAAATTGTTTAAAATTACTATGCACATAAAAGCTAAATTACATTCCTATAATGTAATTTAGGAAAGTAAATTAGTCATTGTTAAAAAGGTGAGTCACAGCATGATTTATATTTCAAACTGCATTTAAAAAATCAGATTACTATTTGATTCAACTCAGACTGCATTTAAAGACATACAGCTTGAAAGTTGTGGTTTAGACATATTTAGACTACATATTAAAATTCTAATTCTTTCTTGTGTAAGAGAAATATATACAGAACCTGTATTGCACAATTTAATAGAAAATCTGAATAATGCATACAATTCATGTTGAAAATACATATGAGAAATTAAAAAATTCATGTGCCATTGAAAAACAGAAAATCAGAGCCATAATGAAATCTTAGCTATTTCATTTAGTTTTTAGACAGCAAATATGAAATACAGTGAGCTATAATTTTCACTTAATCAGAGACCCATAAAAATATATTTCAATAGAAATTTATCAATCTTTATACAAAACTATATTAATGACACCAAAGATAATAGCTATTTTACTCATAACAAAGAATTTAACATGAAAATCATTTTTTATTTTAGGATTTAAATACATTTATATCACCTGCATTCAAAACAAATATTTAGAGAAATTGGCAATGCTTTTGATTATTTCTGAAGCAACTATTCTAAAGAACAAATTTCTCGATGAAGCGCATTACTTGCAAAGATAGCATTTATGTCTAAGCTAAAAAACTTATTTCCAGCAAGTTTCAGTTTATGATGTTCTAACATAAGTTAATTAAATATCTGCCACACAAAAACTGGAATGCCTTTTTTTTAATATGTCACATCCAGAAAGCTAATATACAAAAAATAATCCAAATTGGATAAATAGATAAATAAAAGAAATTTAACGCTCTTGAAAGACATAAAATTATTCATATTTAAGCATAAGCTAATCTTAACAAAGCCATAAAAATGTGTTCTCACTAAAAAGAAATACATAAAATGTTTAACAATTGCTATATCTCTATGCAAATCATAACATATTGTTTAAACAATTGTTACATATTAAAAACATCACAACTGAATGCAGATCTATTCTCATTTTATGGCTAACAAAATATATAAAAATTTACACTGAAATTCTGAAAAAATGCTTATATGCAATTAATCAAAATATTTTAATACTTAACATTATATTGTAATATATTTACGTGACTAGAAGATAATATTTTTATGAGATTTCAAACACCATTGACAAAAACAGCACTCTGGCACCCATTTTCAATAGAAGGATCAACAAGTTTAGAAAGGCGGGATACTTCATTAGATAATGTTTCAATGTCTTTTTGTAAATGCATATTTTTAGTAAGTGTTTCCTCCAACATTCTTTGCATGCGACGATTTGTTTCCCTTAAATTTTCATCACCTCTATCTTTGATGAAATCCACGATTCTTTTTATTGTCAATTTATCTTGCACAACAGAAGTATGCGGATCTGATCGACCTTCCATGCAATAAAATTGTATTAGAGCAGTCTTTTTTAAGACATCGTCTACTAGAGCTTCATTGCTCATTTCTAAATGATTAACCTTCTCTTCCAAAGTCCAGTTTTTCTGCTGTAGTTGTGCAATTTTTGCAAGCAGATTAGTGGTTTCGGTCTCCAGCACTGTAGGAGAAGCACGATTTGGTGATTCATGGCCACCAGACGATGTGTCGCTTTGCATGTTACTGTCTTTATTTTCTCTTTCTGCTGTTCCCCCAGAAACGTAACTCCATGAACTGATGCTACTTGTATCACCTTTCTGTTTATCATACACATTTGAAGATTGAAGTATTTCATCTACTGAACGATTCTGTTCGTTCAATACCTCTTGTAGCCGTTCTTGCAACTTTTCTGCTCTATTCCTTTCAACTTGTAACTGCCGCTTAAGATCTTTAACCATGGCAAAACCCTTCTTTTCTTGTATTTTCCTTTCATCTATAGAGTCCTTGGCTTCTTGTTGAAGAATTTTTATTTTCTCTTCAAATTCAATTCTTTCTGCTCTTGTTATTTCTAACTGAATATTTAAATCTTGCAATTTGGAATCAAATTCATGTTTCAAAATTTCTATGGCATTATTATATTCTTTTTCCTTTTCACATATTATTTCCTCATATTCTGCTATTTTATTATTCAGTTTTTCTTCCATATCTTTTACTTTATCATCAGAGCTACAACGTGCTGTTCGAAGCCTCTCAATTTCATCTTTCAAGGACTGTACTTCACTTCTAGATTCTATGAGCTTTAATTTAGTTTCCTTCTCTTTATCAAATAATTTTTGCAAGGCTTCTTGTTCTTCTGACAGTTGACGAGTTAAATTTTCAATTTCTCTGGAATGCTTATTTGTTGTTTCCAAAAGATGATTATTCATGTCTTCCATTAAATTTTTTCTTTCTTTTGCAAGATTGGTTTTCTCCAAAAGCGCTTCTTCTAATGCATGCTTTTCTTTTTCTAACTCCTCTATTTTAAGGCACAAATCTTCATTACTTTTTTCAAGAGTTTTTATTTTGCTCTCTGATTCTTGCAACTGACAATTTAACTGCTGCATTTTATTCTGAATGTTAATTAATGAGGATCGAGTTTCACTCAAGGAGCATTCAAATGTAGCTGTATCACCAGTTATTTCCACAGTTGCATCAAGGTCTTTGTTAACTTCATCAGATGCCAGTTTATCATTAAATTGCAAAGCACTTTTCAAACTAGATTGCATGGTTTGAAGTTGTTCCTTCAATTGCTCAATTTCTACAGATTTTGATTTTTGTAAAGTTTCAATTGTTTTTTTACTCTCTGTATACAACTGTTCTTTCTCATCTTGCAATTGGAAAAAACTTTCTTGTTTTTTTTTCAGTTTTTCATAAAGTTTTTCATTTTCATT
This sequence comes from Stegodyphus mimosarum, assembly GCA_000611955.2. Classification (NCBI taxonomy): domain Eukaryota; kingdom Metazoa; phylum Arthropoda; class Arachnida; order Araneae; family Eresidae; genus Stegodyphus; species Stegodyphus mimosarum. The sequence continues at coordinate 290,891 of KK121646.1, read as the reverse complement.
CTGCATTTTCAATAACTGTTCTCTATAATCATTTTCAAGCTTATTTATTGTATTTTGCAATATTTTATTTTCTTCTAATACTGTTTCTAGTTGCAAATCAAGCTTAGTGTTCATATCAGAGAGAGAGTCTTCACATGAAGTGCTCTGACTTTCATTCTCACGAGAGGCTATGAGTTTTCGCAAAGCAGCATTTTCAGCTTCTAATTTTATTTTATCATTATGTGTTTCAAATGTGGAAGAGGATATACATTGTGCTTTTGATAATTCAATTTCTTTTTTTAGCTCATCGTTTGATGCAACCAAGGATGAGATTTCATGCATTAATGTTTCATTTTGCAAGCGAAATTCATCTTCTTGCATTTGGAGTTTCTGCTGAAGTGCTTCATTTTCTTGGATAAGTTGATCTATTTCCCTAGCATTTTTGCTACGAGAAATTATTTTCTGACATTTTGCAAGTTCTTTCCTTAAATCCTCTAACAACTGATTATTTTGCAAAAGTTCAGTCTGAATTTTTACATTTTTTTCTCCTAATGTATAATTTTTAGTCCTAAGTTCTAATAACTGAGTTTGCATTCGCTGAAATTCTTCATCAGATAAGGATGCTGCCATGTCTCTGAAAAGAAAAATGGCAATACTGTGTTATAATAAAAATAACATTTACCTCCTAAAAATGAAGTCATTGAAAAAAAGAAAGTCACCAGAATAATTTGCATGCTAAAATAAAGACAACATAATCAATCATGTTAAGGTACAAACATATATAAAATTTACTGAATTTGCATAATGCTTATAGGTAATAAAATAGCACAACTAACACTACAATAAAAGCTTGAATATCCAGGAAAGGCTGAAAGCCAGTTATGAGAAAATTATAGATAGCAGAGTGCATAAAAAAGGGAATTCACAGTAGAAAAGTCAAATGAATAGAAGAAATTTCTGATCTAAAATTATAAAAACGGTTGTCTTTTTGTTACCAACTTGGATATTAAAAACTCTACATTTAAAATTATACACAATTTAAAAAAAAAAAAAGGTGCATTACAGACATAAAAGCTGGCATATTTCATAGGTCTTAAACATGAAAATAAAATATCCAATTATGAAACCCCACTAAACATGAAAGTTAGCACAGATGTCACCGAACTTTCATCACTATTCCAGCAGAAGTTTAATGGAACATATCTTCTTTATATAATTAGATAATAAACAGATAAAAATTATAAATATAGCATATAAAAAAATTTAATGGCTTATTGTAATTTTTCACATTGTATCTTACTATTGCTTATCTGTTTTCAAATAGAGCCACACATTGTGCCTTTCTTAATGTCAGGATCTTATCCATAGAAAGCAGGCCTAAAATATTACTCATTTTTTCAAAATGTATGAAAAAAACAGAACTTATACCCTTCTTTACAAAAATTAAACCAGCTTATCGAGAATAAGTCAGGCTTACATAAATCCAAGTTCACGACTGCATTGTGATGTTCATGCTTCATTTTAGGTTTTAAATCACACTGTTTGGTGACAATGTATATGCACTAACAGTATAACAAGCTCTATTATGTCATTAAAATCTCTCATTTATTTAATTTCTCAGAGAAAAAAAGGGTTTCAAAATTTCTAAAATATTCTAGTTAGTTGAATGCTGGATAGTCAAGCTTTTATTCTACATAACATTGAAAATTTTAAATGAAAAGTTATATACTTGACGTCTGCTTACTATATTTCTTCAAAGTATACCTCATTTCAATTGACACACTTGGTATCCACTAAAACGTTCTTGAATGCAGCGATTCTAAACTGTTGCAAAGCAAATTTTTAATGAATTAAGGTCAAAAATATATTTTGTACAACCATTCTTTGATTACAGTGAATACAAAATGTCACGAGAAATAAAATCTGGGATCTAAGCCAAATGAATCATTTATTTAATCTGAGATAAGGAAAAATTCTGTTCTGCATACTACGATGTAGGGTGGGATACTGTACAAGTAGATAGTGTTTCAACTATTCCCTTAACTTCTGCATCATCTGTAAACTAAGAGATGTAACATTCAGCAATGATGGTATCATTGCAACACAGTCTGTCTGGCTGAAGAATATTACAATAATTTTTGCAAAAATCAGATGAGAACATAGCACTAATAATAATAATAAAAAATGCTACATAAAAGTTTCATCACTTGTTACAATATCTTCTGAGATGAAATTTCATGATTTTAGATTAGATCCATTTCATCATTTTCCTATATCACAAGAGACGGTGTATCTTCTTTTAAGTCATTATCAGTTCTTGAAGCATCTGTCTGCAACAAAATTTCCGAACAGCAACGATGTGTAACATCATTTAAACTTGACTATACCAAAGGCTAGGGATGCCTAAATTTCCATATATGTTACTCACATGCACTCTTCAATCATATGAGACATTCTGATCACATTTTTTTGAACTGTCACAAGATACAGTCTTGTAGTACATTGCCGAGCTTTTGTCACCCTTGATAAAATTCACTAAACTAATTAAAAATGGTACAATGACATCGAGCTTCCATCCGAAAAGCAAGACAGAACTGTTTGTAGCTTTTCTGTGACAAAAACTGTTAAAATTATTTTTGAGAAACATTGTTCTGTAAACTCTGCTTTTTTTCCCTACTGGCATATGAACATAAATCACTTATTCCAAACATCGGTTGGAATGCGCTTTAGCCCACTGCTTGGCGGCGATTGTTTTTGAATGAGCAATAAACGCGCCAACATGGGTAACTCCGTATAACATGTGTACGTTGCCTACATTGTGCAATTCGCTGAAGTTTTTTTTAAGTTTAAAAGGAGCGCTGTGCACATGGCATTTTCGTGTAATTTATTTTCGTTATTTTAGCTTATTTTGTTCTTTTGTGTACGTTGCCTACATTGTGCAATTCGCAGATGTTTTTTTCAAGTTAAAACGGAACGGTGTGTACGTAATTTTAATGCCCTTTTAAAAAAAATTCCTTCTTTCTTAGATGCCATTTTGGTTACGTTTTCGCAGAGCGTGTCGGGAAGGTTATGTAACGGCATAAAATGTGTAAGTATTACAACATAAAATGTAAATAATTAATTTAAACCTAACTGACAAATATTTTAATGATCATAATGTTCGTTTTGCATATTATTTTATTATATTTTTGTGGAAACAGTTTCCATACTAATTTATGCTTTAGAATTCTATGTTTTGTTTACAATAGGTTTTCGCGGAGCTTATCGGGAAGGTTGCAATTGCAAAGACGTTTCTCAGAAACGCGCCGAATTGGCGATTTTCAAAACATCGCCAAGCAGTGGGCTAAAGCGCATTATCACCCAAATATCACTAAAACCATGTCACTTTTGCTTTACTGCCATACATACAGTACAAGTAATTGTGACTTTATAATAATGTAGCACAGTGACATCCTGTTCATTCTGAAGTCACATGAGTGGCATATACTCCAAGCTAGCTACAAAGTCAGTAATGTCAATAACTGATACTATAAATCAATGATAAACAAATTAATATTTATTTAATTAATTAATAATTAATTAATATTTTTAGCCTAACTTAAAACAAACAAAGCAATCAATGAGCAGACAGCCTTGCCTCACGAAGACTCAGATATTTTAGTTTCCATTAGAATGCACAGTTAGAGAGGGAAAAAGAACATCACTGGCAAATATGCATGACTATTTAATATAATATTTACTGTGGCAGGGAGGGAACTTTGCAGAAATTTGATTCTGATTCACATTTAACAGAAATATGATTTTGCCTTTACATCTAATTGCAAAAGCATGTACTTTTTTTTAATATATACTTTATTTTGGTTTTGTTTTTGCCTTTGTATATGCACATTTATACTAGTTTTGTTGCGCTGTCTTGTACAATTTTTAATTTGCATAGTACTATAAAAAGGGAGCAGTGTTTTTATAGCCATGCAAGCTGGATTTTATACAAAGATAAACCAAAATGAGCAGTGCTAAGGGCCCCATACTTGTGCTACGAGACTTGCAGACCTTAAAAGCTACCTGTTGTTGACAAACTGTTTTCAGTCACAGGCTATACTCAAGTTAACTGCCTTTGCATATTACAATATTTTCAGTATATTTCAAAAACCACTGTCAAAAAAGGTTAATAATTTCTGTGATCTTGGAATCACATCATGTACTAATTAACACACTAGGCTGAAAGTTACTGAGATCTCATTGTCTATACATGCAAAATCATTCAAATGACAGCACTCCGTTGATAAAAGAATACTGAACATCAGTCACATGTGTACTCACCAGAGTAATTAATTTTTCTATAAAAAATTTATCTTAGAAAGTGCCTACTGTTAAATAGAGAGAAAAATTTTTTTTTAAACCTTAGGGGTTTTTACTACTTTTAACTCTTTAAAATTTTAACTCATACTCACTCCCTCTAGGTGCCGGACAAACTAAACTTAAAATATAAACTTACTAAGATGAACTGGTTAGAAAATAGAGGAAGGAACTAATTGGTTGATCTGACTCAAAATAATATTAAATATAACTTTTCTTAAAGCAATTAATTCACACATAGCAAGGCAAAGCAAATTCTTCTTAATAAACTTAACCTGAAAAGGAAGCTGGAATAAATCTTCTCTGGAACTCGGTAAAACTAAATACTAAATCTCAACCAAGCACTTCTATAACTCACTCATTTTAAAATAAACTCAAGAATAATTCATATTCATTTCACAGCAAAAACCTCATAAGCACCAGAGAAGAAATATTCAGACACCAATCAATCAGTTCCACTACTAAAAATCAAGCACTAGTTTTATCTTTCCTAGCACCTAAAAGTCATAACAAATTCTATCTTAAAACACATTCAAGGTAACATTAATAAGTGGTTAGTACACATTTGCTAAAACAGGGCGCGTTGTGAGTACCCTAAAATGCATGAACATTTTTCAATAACCCCAAGCAAAAAAATCTCCATGTTTCTTAAAAGCCTCCCGGCTCAAACAAATGGAGTGACTGAACAGACCAACTACATACACACAAAAAAACAAATGCAAGTAATAACATATAATCAAACTCATTTATTAATTATCTAGGATAAGTTTATGGGAGACCTGGCCAGACTACCCTTACATACAAATGCAATTAATATTCCACATTAAATTTCTCCAAGAGTCATTTATCAAGATAACAATTTTTTTTTGTTTAACACAATAACGGTTACTTAGAAATACTGAAATACATTAAATTAATCATTTAAAACAACTTCTATAGAAATTACAATTTACATAAACTTCTTATTTTTGACAATAACTTTCCCCCTTTATTTTTTCTTATTTTTCAATTAAATTTTCCTCTTTCTCCCCAGATTAAGCAAGAACAGTTTAAATTAAATTACAAAAAAAAATATAATCTTATGAAAAAACTCACAGTTGACTTTCGGGATCATCATGATAAGAAGCTATAGGCTGCAGAGGAATTCCGCCGTTGAACTGGATCTTGGTAATGAGCTACAATAAAGTCCACGAAAAATGACCTCTTGTAGAACTTCAAAGATGAAAAAAAAAACCGGCAATCAATATTCTAAAACATTAAAGTTGAAGGAGAAACCGCTGCAGATGAATTCCGCCTTGAACTGGATCTTAGGTAATCAAATTCAAAAAGCCCACGAAAAATGACCTCTTGTAGAACTTCAAAGATGAAAACTCGGCAATCAAAATTCTAAAACATTAAAGTTGAAGGAGAACCTCCGGGTACAGAACGATGATACTTTTCCTTCTCACGAACAGAGAGCTTCATTTAGGTACGAGCCCTTACACTTCCGTTTTACGGGAAAACCCGCTTCAAACTCGGAAGAGTTCGCTCTGAGTTCTACTTCTCGCAAATTAGAAGAAAATTCTCTATTAATCACATCATGCCGCATCGCAAACGTGAGCCACCCGTCGGGGTACAAGTGCAGCATCGCAAATCTCCTCAGCTAAAAGCCGAGTTCGTCCGCAGAACGCTAGCGCCAGCCACCCAAGCCCGGGTAGGCCTGGCCGCAGGCCAAAGGCCCTCTCTGCTAAATATTCAACTCCAAAAACTCGAAGACTCTGGTAAAAACTGACTTCAAAACTCGCGCAACCACCGAGGAAAACTCGGTTTCTCCTCCCACCTACAATTATAGGTCCAAAGTTACACATAAAATTAAATTCTTGCCAATCCGAGACTTTTCAATATAATTTAATAGGACAAGTTCAAACCCCCAAACGAATCAGAATTAAGTCATTGTCTACAGTAGCACCTGCGAAAAACTGGAAACTAAACATTCGACCCCCTCTGCTAACAAGCGAAAAATATAAGAAACAACAAAAAACTGCCCTTTCAAAGATTCAATTTACAACTTCCAGCGAGGCCATAAACCAGGCGACATCACAGCGGGACGCCCGACAACAGTCTTCACTTTCAGCTTGGTAACAAAGACAAGAGAACCACGATATATTACTCAATGTTGCAACTGTCATCTTAAAAAGGCATTTCCCACAGATGTTACTTCCGTTAGAAGACGCTCCCCTCTCTGCGTTAAAATTGACCGTTGAAGGAAAAAAATAATTGCTTAATGATTTTAAGTACACACTTTCCAAATATATATATTCATTACGCTCTTCACAATTTCGAACTTAAAAAAACCAAATACAAATACAAATAAAATACTTAAATAATGGATTACTTAAATCATTAAAAACACTTAAATTATAAGCACAGAATTCGCGACACAACACTACTCATATACATTTTTTAAACTTAGAATGACAAATCAAAGGCAATCAAAAGGCATAGTTGATAGCTGATCTGTTTACAAATTTGTTGAACAACTGTTTTGTTCCTGAGGTCCAGAAATATATGGAACAAAAAGGTTTAGATTACAAAAATACTTTTGCTCATTGATAAAGTGTCCTGCCACCCAGTGCTGGATCATCCAAATATTCAAATGCTGTTTTTGCTGCCTAATACTACCTCCCTGATTCAGCCACTTGATCAGGGTATTGTAGCAGCATTTAGAATATACTACATAAAGCAAACATTAAAATATATTTAAGATGCAGTGGAAGAAAGAAATTTCACTGCTGCAGAAGAATAGAGAAAATTTATAATTATGAATTCTCTTAAGCGAAGGTTTTAACAATATGCATATGGCGGACATCAAAGAATTGATGCAAAACAACATTTTCTTACCAATGATCCTGACATGGAGTGTGCATTAAAATTTCAACATAATCTTAAAAAACATAGGCTGTTAACAGACTTTGTAACAACAAAAACAAACAACATAGGCTGTTAATAATGAACGAAATTCTTCATTTGAATCAAACCTGACAGTTGCGCTAGACATATGTACTGATCAACATTTTTGATCCAGTTCATAATAAACATGCATGCTTGTTATTAAGAAGTGACGAATAGTTGTCAAATTGATTTTTATTCATAATTTCATGCAGCGTGAATTAAAATTTTAACGTTATCTCTAGTTTTGTGTAGCCCGATATCAAGAATTACGTAAGTGGCTAAAATAAAAAAACCAGTCACTAATAAGACTTTGCAACGACAAAAAAACAACAACAACAGAAGCTGTTAATTATGAATGAAATTCTACATTTCAATCAAACCTGACAGTTGTGCTACACATATCTACTGATGATAACATTTTTGATCCAGTTCATAATAAACATGCATGCTTGTTATTAAGTAGCGATGAATAATTGTGAAATTGACTTTTACTGATAATTTCAATTTAAATTTTTATATGTAGTTATGGTCTGAATTTTCACCTTAAAATTAACTTAATAGAAAAGACTCAAGATGATCCTATTCTCTAAAGAACAAAAAATAGCAGCTAATCTCCGAACATAAAATGGCAAGGAATCTATTCAAGAAGAAAAGATTCTATGACCTACTAGGTTTCATTCTGGATATGAAATTAACATAAGTCGAGGACAAAACAAACAAAGCAATAAATAAACTGAACAAAGCAGTGAACAGCATAAGAAATTTAAAAGGAAGACTCAAATTGTATTTAAAGGCATAGAATAAATGATTCTATATGGCAGCCCAGTGTCGATGAATTACACAGCAGGGTGTGTGCTAAAAATTAAAACAGAACAAGCAAACAATGCTGCTCAAAATCACCCCAGTTTTTTAAACTTTGACAGCAGCACTACAAGTTCTTGCAGGGACAATGCTTCTGGATCTAAAAGCACAAATATAATACAAAATTTATAGGCTCCAACTATCAGGTAGACACAAGATGGGAAAAAAAAAAGTATTATTTTATAGTGAAAGTGTTGAGCACTCAGCAAGCAAATATGCCTACATATGGCACAAAAGATGAAAGTACACTGACCCAACATCCTCAGGCAAACAAATAGAAATTTTTACTAATGGCTCGAAATTTAAAAAAAAAAAAAAGTGTAAGATATGCCTACCTACTACTACTTAAAGACAACTGAAGTTTACCATGAAGAATTGACTTAGCAATCATGCTAATGTTTTCCAAGCAGAGTCTATGCTCTTCGTAAAATAATGGAAAGCATTGCGGGGAAGACTACAGCATGAGGAAGCTAAGAAGAATTAATAAAAGGAACTCAAAATCATTACATATAGATTCACTATGAGAAGTGTCAGCAATGCTAAAGACAAATTACCTCACTACCCAAAATTGGGTTTGGGGCCAAGAAGGAGATCAGGGGCAATGAAAATGCAAATGACTTACCAAAACTAGCCTCAATGAAAGACGAAATAGATGTGGAGGTTTTGTCACAAAAGAGACGGTGAAAAAATATAAGTCACCATTCTTAAAGAATGGAATGACGAGGATAGAAGAAGATTTACGTATGTAGTTTTAAACCACTCTCAAGAAATTAGAATCAGACTATTTTTATCTGCAAGTGTGTACTAACCATGGGTAATTCCCATCATACTTCATCCATTTTTTCCGAAAGAATGTAAATTGTGCTGCTTACTAATTGTGCCCTTCACTACATACTAGACTTTCACAGAACTATGCAGCAAACACATCCTATGCAACCACCATAATTTTTCACTTAGAATGTTATTCACAGATTACCGCATTTTCAAAGGAATTTGAGCCATCATACCTTAAGTGAACAGTAAATACTTCATCACAGAAGTAGAAGCATAACATAAAAGGTGACAGCCTGACAAAAACTGAGTAGGGTTTGACCTACCATATGTATGTAATTTGTAAATAACAACTATCAAGTGTTATAAGTTCTACTAACATCTTACCTTATTGGTAGAGATAATTTTTTAATCTGCATCTCTGGGATTTGGGGAGCTTTGTGAGCATTCATTACAAAACATACATCCATTGTATACTATACATTGTAAAACAAAAATGAATTAGAAGAAATGTGATTAAAATTAACATACTGACATAAGCTTTATTTTTTACACATTTTAAAATTTTGCATACAGAAATTGTTAACTGTTTTATAATTCTGAATTTAGTGAAAATATGCTGGACTTGCACACTACATAATATACCCATTTTGCTTAATTTTAAGTAAGTGTAACATTACAGTTTTTTAATACTAATTTTTAACAGTATTCCATTATTTTTAAAATAATTTACAATAATGTACTAATGAACATTCGAAATAAAATTATGAATTATTGTAATTTACACAACAGTCTGTGGCACAGAAAGAACAATATTAAAAGGGGTCCTGTTAGGAGGTCCCTATCTCCCAATTTGTGCAGAGCCCTGTAATTTCTTAAACCACCTCTGTTCTAAACAATATTCAAACACATCATAGGATCAATTTAAAACAAATCATTCTAAGTATTCTAAACATAATCACAGAAATTATGCAAAATTTACATTACCAGCATTAAGTAATACTTAATATAAATAAAAAAATTTAAATACTTACAATATGCTAAGATCAGTTATGAACAAAACTTTCCTCACAGCAGTATAACAATATTCTTGAGGCACAAGGAAGATTCATTTAAATAAGTGCTGTAAGTACATTTTAGGAGCATCGCAAAAGAATCCAATGGCTTTCAGCTTCCCACTAAAAGAATAAATAACAGTAAGAAAAGAAGTAAAATAATAATACATAAATTACTTCCTAGAAATGTTTATAACCCAAATTCCAGCAAATTCAGCAAAATAAAAGCTTTTTCTGCTCAATCTGACACACCAGACAGAAAAAGCTTTGACAATTTTAGAATTATTCAAATTAAATGGCTTATGTTTCCTTTTAAAATTAACAACAAAGGTATAATGTGTTTTATCAAAATTCTTTACACTAACTTCTCATTTATTAATATATTAGTTTATCAAATGATTAGAAATACTGCAAACTGTACAATTAATTTTACACATTCTTACATATACTACTCTGCTCAATGTGCATTATTAAAAAACTACACTACAAAATACATATTATAACTAAGAACATACAACTAAGAACTTTCATTAAGATATCGATCTTGAAAGCAGTTATTGACTGGTCAGTTAAGATTGATCATTTTTTCAAATGCCATATTTAGCTTTTATCAGGGAAACTTTTTTGACACTTATATATTTATCCCATTGACCCTCAAGCTGGCTGCTATCGAACCATGAAACTTGGTGGAGATCCTACCAAAGATGCACCAATCATTTTGGTAGAATTCTAAGCCAAACTTCTGTTTATGATTCTTACAATAAAATATTCATCAGTCTCTCTGCATAATTCACCAAACAGCCACAGCTGTGGAAGTATTCGACCCACTTCATTACTGTGCTTAATGAAATAGCTTCTGTTAATTTCTGTAATTTTGTTAGGCCTTCTAATGTTACCAGAAGCTCTGTTTCTGCCATAAGTACAAATTTCTCATACATAATTGTTCCAATCTATTACTACTTTGTTGGTCATACATAGCTGTTCTTTTCCTCATTCAAACAGATATCAATTCTTCAGACCAACTGTAAATGAACCAGAGAACAGTCACAAATATGATTCTACAGCCCTCAAACTAAGTTTCTTTTCAAATGAATATTCTCTTGTTGCAATTTTCCAACTTGCATTGCTATTGCTCATCAAATGAAAGTGTGGATGTTTTGTGAGGATTGTAATGTCCCACTTATCCATCACTGGCACTAAACTGCAATGCTTGATAAGTTTCACAGTCAACAGAATAATATATAAGTACAATTCCCCCCTCCTTTTCAAAGGCAGAAGAGCTCAACTGAAATTCAGTTTTAAAAATTCTGAAACATTCATTAACTAAGAGTTGCATAATTTGCTCTGTACATAAATCATTTGCACTTACAAGTTTTATCTTTTATACAAAAGTAAAATTTTAAAAATGCGTTCTTTAACAAAAAATTAAACAATCATAATGAATGAAAAAGGGTTGAAATCATAAGCAGGGTGGACAAATTATGAAAATATCAAAATGACTGAATGTTTTCAGAAGAAAAATTTTGCTGCTGAAGACAATTAAAAGAATTCTTGCTAGGGAGCCAAAAAAAGGGCTGCTTCTGAAGACAGACGTCAGCCTGTCTGCATATTAATTTAAATATATGTAGTTTCTATGCTTTAAAGTAATTTAATACGTAAATTAAATTAATATAATACTGAAAATTGTAATAGTTTCTGCCAGTTGTTGCCATTTTTTGCAATTATAGCCAGTTACCACCAGTTTTTACTATCAGCAGAACAAAACTATTATCAGTACATTTTCAATATCTACACTCATCGTTTCAAAATCAACACTATTACTATGTTTCTGGTGTATCTTCAATTATTCATGTGACAAGAACTGGTAAAAATATATTTATGGGTGCCCCCTGGCGAAAATTGGTGGTACATGGACACCGAGTTTGTGCAATTCTTTGACTTGTTATTTTGGCTTTGTGTAGCCAAAATAACAAGTCAAAGAATTGCAAAAACTCAGAATCCATGTACACATCAACCTATTTTCACTTAAAAAAACATCAGAGAATTGCACACACTTCGGCATTGCGCATTGACTTGATTTTGCCCATGTCCACATCAATCCATTTTCACTTAAAAATCGAAGGAGCACCCAATTCTATACTAGAGCAAACAAAAAATATATAATCTCAATAAACTGCATTTTAAATCAAACAATGAAATAACATAAAAAAGCACAAAGGAAATATCCACTTAAGTTATTTAGAAATTTCTGTCTTCAGGCTGAGGAACACAAAATTCCTTCACAGCATCCCAAAATTTTCCTCAAACCATGTTCCCTTGCTAATGGAATGCTTTATATGGTGACCATTTGAACCTTTCTTGCAACAAACCCATTCAAAGCCATCTGAATGATCATTACGTTCGACCACACACATTTCCTTCGTACAAACAGGACACTTACCATTCCGTTAAATTACGTACAACAAAGTTTCTTTTCTTCTATCCTCAACTTAAAAAAAAAAAAAAAA
>KK121646.1:263226-277469 GCA_000611955.2 Stegodyphus mimosarum | reverse complement strand
TTTCAGTTGTCGTTGTATTCTTTGAATGCGGTGTTTTTGTGTTGAGTGTTTGCTATTTTCGTACCTTATATTTCGCTAAATACCGAGTCGGTATGGATTTAGCTGTGATGCTGAGAGAGGTGAGTGAATGTACATGTACATTTATTACTTTATTGGAAGTGCAAGTTGCTTAATTTTTATATTTTGTTGCCTTTTATTGAAATAATTTGGCTCAGCTGAAGAACAGAACACTGGTATCGTTTGCAATTTATTTTATTTTGTTGATTTGTGCACATTGCCTACATGGTGCAATTCGCTGATGTTTTTTTTCAGTTTAAAAGGAACGCTGTGCACATGGCATTTTCATGTAATTTATTTTCGTTATTTTAGCTTATTTTGTTCATTTGTGCACGTTGCGCACATTGTGCAATTCGCTGAAGTTTTTTTTAAGTTTAAAAGGAACGCTGTGCACATGGCATTTTCTTGTAATTTATTTTCGTTATTCTAGCTTATTTTGTTTATTTGTGTACGTTGCCTACATTGTGCAATTCTCAGATGTTTTTTTTAAGTTAAAACGGAACGGTGTGTACATGGTATCGTTTGTAATTTTAATGCCCTTTTAAAAAAAATTCCTTCTTTTGGGATGTCATTTTGGTTACGTTTTCGCGGAGCGTGTCGGGAAGGTTATGTAACGGCATAAAATGTGTAAGTATTACAACATAAAATGTAAATAATTAATTTAAAGGTAACTGACAAATATTTTAATGATCGTAATGTTGGTTTTGCATATTATTTCATTATATTTTTGTGGCAACAGTTTCCATACTAATTTATGGTTTAGAATTCTATGTTTTGTTTACAATAGGTTTTCGTGGAGTGTGTCGGGAAGGTTGCAATTAATTGCAAAGACGTTTCGCAGAAACGCGCCGAATTGGCGATTTTCAAAACATCGCCAAGCAGTGGGCTAAAGCGCATTTTCACCCATTTTATATATAATCATCATTTTGGCAAACGATATACAACTAGCAGCTGCAAAAATGTGAATTTCAAGCATAATTTTGTTTTTAATAAAATTTCCTGTTTTTCCTTTATAATTTACTTTTCATAAAATGCTTTTAATTATTATTTATAAACAGAATAGCATGTGAGAGTCGTAAAGATGGCCAAATAATGCTTTTCATCACATCAGCAATGAGTAACAACTTTTCTTATAAGTGGAGATAATTAGAAAATGTCCTATTTTCTGTTAGCAGAAAGCTAACCATACTTAATTTAATTCAAAATCATTCTTAATATTATTATCCCCAGGGCTGGTGCCAGAGCCAGTGCAACTAATGGGCTCATACCAGTCAGCAAATTTTTAAAAACCATAGAAATTGCACTGGGTGGCAATTTCTATGGTTCTTAACGCCGGTCATGACGTACAAATGTGGTAAACAGAATGCGTTCACCTTTTACGAGGAGAGCGTGCATATATATATAAGATCTACATATTCTTTTCTGTTTTAAAAACAAACTGCATTTAATAATTTGTTGTAAAAAAGGTGTTAAAAATAAGTTCTGGTGTTTTAAAAGTGTCGTCTCAGTTTTATGGACCTCATAATTTTTCCTTAAGCAACAACAAATCTGATAATTTTCTTAAATGATGTATTATATCTTTGTTCCCTGTTATATTATCAAACACTAAATATTTTTAAGCCATTAAACACCTTTTATTAATATGAATATCCAAATCATAAAGCTATACCAGAAAACACATTTTTGGAAACCAAATTATTTTATTTCAGATCTTTCTGTCCTAATATAAACAAAGAAATAATACAGTGTTTTTAAATGCAGTGTAAAGTTCATACATAAAATACTATAAAACAGCTTGAGTATTAGTCCTTTTGGGGATTTTTTGATTTGGTGACAAATTTTTGTCGCCATGGCAGACCCGGCTTTGAAAATCGGAAAAAAGTGGCAAATCACCAATAAAACTCGTCAAAGATAAATATATCTAGACTAAATAACAATCTTAAAAAATAAGCTCTTGATTAGAATACTGCAAAAAACAGTCTTTCTCTAATTTTCAACACTTACTACTGCTAAAATAAATTCTTGAAACACTGCCATAAATGAATCATATGCTATGAGCAATGAAATTTACAAAATGTTAATAAATATATTTAAAGCTAGTATATGTTACTTTAGTTTCTTAGATTCTATTATTAAAAGACAAAAAAAAATCTTTCAAGTTGAAGTAAATCAAATTAAAGGTTGGAATGCGCTTTAGCCCACTGCTTGGCGGCAATAGTTTTTGAATGAACAATAAATGCGGGACTGAGCAATAACATGGGTAACTCCGTATATGGCTGACTGTTTGTACGTTGCCTACGTACGTGCAATTCGCTGAAGTTTTTTTTAAGTTTAAAAGGAACGCTATGCACATGGCATTTTCTTGTAATTTATTTTCGTTATTTTGTTCATTTGTGTACGTTGCCTGCATTGTGCAATTCACAGATGTTTTTTTTAAGTTAAAACGGAACGGTGTGTACATCGTATCATTTGTAATTTTAATGCCCTTTTAAAAAAAATTCCTTCTTTTTTCGATGCCATTTTGGTTACGTTTTCGCGAAGCGTGTCGGGAAGGTTATGTAAGGCATAAAATGTGTAAGTATTACAACATAAAATGTAAATAATTAATTTAAAGGTAACTGACAAATATTTTAATGATCGTAATGTTCGTTTTGCATATTATTTTATTATCTTTTTGTGGCAACAGTTTCCATACTAATTTATGCTTTAGAATTCTATGTTTTGTTTACAATAGGTTTTCGCGGAGCGTGTCGGGAAGGTTGCAATTGCAAAGACGTTTCTCAGAAACGCGCCGAATTGGCGATTTTTAAAACATCGCCAAGCAGTGGGCTAAAGCGCATTTTCACCAAATTAAATTATCATAACGAGCATATTTTGCGCCAGTGTTAAAAATACTTTTTATGAATTAAATTATATAAATGTCAATAATATTAAGAAGTGAGTATTTTTTAATCATTCAATTTATTACAAGTAATTTATGATTATAATTTAAAATCTAAAATTAAATTATCATAACAAGTCAATTTTGTAACAATGGTAGTAATACACAGCAACAACAGTCATAACTGATAATTTCTATGAAAAATTCGAATAGTCATTGGAAACTATTAGTGGTGGAGTGATAAGCCAGTGAGCACCGGTAGTTTAGGCTCGCTATATGGGAGTTTTTGTGGTTTTCCTTACATGTAACATGAATCTGAGCCAGTTTCTCTTAAAATGTCCTTTACGAAGACATCCTTCTTCTGCTAGCCTGCATATATATTTATTTTCTCTTCATAAATACTGTTCCATCTTCTTAAATACAGAACCCTATATTTTGTTTGCCTTTTCACAGTAACTATCAGACAACAAAAATTAGCTTGTTTTAATAAAAAAAATCTTCTATGATTTATGCTGATATAGCTATCCACATAATTTTATATATGAAGGCTTTACATAGCAATGGTTTAAAGCTGTGATAATAATATTTGTAGTTACCTCACTTTTCTCACTCTGAAACAGTTTTTCCAACAGCAACTGAGTGATAGTTCTTAACACATGAAATTAATTAATTTCTTAGAAAATAAATCTTATTTCTGAAGTAAAGAAGTGTCATATCTATAGGTTGAAAAATATGGTGAATATGTTTGCAAAATCCTGTTCATTTTAGACAGCATTTAAGCAAAATAAATAATCTTTATATGATGCAAACAAAAATGTATACATTCTTTCATATAGTGAATAATTAAACAGGGAACAAATGTAAGGTTCCTTTATTTTGTAAACAAAGTTACTTTATATTTGAGATTTTTACTAAATACATGTATAAATAAATTACTCAGAGCCTGCATTTCACTGTTAGATCAGTTTTCAGAGAAATAAAACTCCTAATAATGAAATCAATAACAAAATTTGCTAGAGGAACTAAAATTTTAATAGGTCACATTTTTAAAGAAATGAAACTGTTTATTACTTGTTAGAAAGCTATCACTTATCTGTCATTTCAAAACACTGCATTTTATCCGAATAAATTAAGAACAGAATTCGGGGAAAATATTTATCATCTAGAAAATTTTGAGATTTACAAAAATCTTCAATATTGATGCATACATATAATTTCATACTCACCATACAGAGCAGGAAAATTCTTCTTAACTGCCAATGTTTCCAATTCAAATGAATAAGCTTCACAAAATTTTCAATCGAAACTGCAATTCAATACACGAAAAACGATCATATAAATCAGTTCGCAGTTTCCAACGCAGAAATAAAATAAAAACACAATTGAAGTTGCAGTGCTTAATTTATTCAATGCCTTGTTGCCACTAATTTCAAGAAGTATAATTGCCAGCGAAAGTAAATGTTTGCCTTTAAGAAGCAAATTAAAAAATGCAAATGTTTCTCATATACAAGCTCCAATTACGTTTTGTTACTTGGAAATATTAAGAAGAAGTGAAGATCGATCTTCAGGATTAATAAACTACCTCGGCTGAAAGATCCCCCAACCTCTCATTGCTGGATAATATTGATAAAAATTCTATAGATGAATGCTTATAATTTTTACAAAACTCAGTTACATTTCGTAACAAAGTTATTAGTTTACTGAAAATAATGGCCATGAAAACGACGAACTCAAGTTCTTTAATCACAATGACAATTATCGCAATTCGCACTTACTAGTAACAATTACCGGTGTATTTTGACTAATACCGTATTTCCTTGGATATCCCCCAGCTTCTTAGAACCAGATTCTGAATTTTTTAAAAACATTTGCTAAATTTTCTGTTTCCTCAATGCGCATTGAGAACCACCTCCCCTAAGTTTTCAAGTGGATTCTCGCACGCAGTAACTGCTGACATCTTACTAATACAGACAAACCGTCATAAATTACCTGCGAAAGTCACATCGAACCTTTCCTGTCTATCTGTTGAATTTCATGCTAGCCTATTACAAGAATCGTTTAATCAAAGCGAAGCTAAATTGAACTGACATACGATTTCGGTTTACACAATTGTAGGGGTTAAATGTGGCATGTTAGCCCCGAAAGACGCCTGTGGCTTCGTGTTTTCTAAAATCTTAGAATGCAACGAAAATGATAGGAGGGGATCGCAAATTAATTTGCCATGCAGGGGTCACATGATCTTCACAAAGAGGCTGTGATAATATCACACAAAAGGAAAGCTCACTTACAAACACGGGAAACAGAAATGCACTTTAGGTCCCTCTCTTAGTGAAATGAAAAAAGTGCTTAGGGTATTGTCTTTGTTAATTTCAGATGAGAAACTAGGGAAGAGAGAAATTTTTCCTCCGGTTAGGATACAAGTACCTGGCTTTCGAAATAAGTATTCATAGTTGGTGAAAGGTGCGAAAATATTTCTAAGGCCAGTTTTAGCTTCTTTAGGGAAAAAAAAAAAAAAGAACGTGTGAAATATTTGAATTTTTTTAGTTTTAATGAAGCATGCTCTTTTTATATATCATCTAAAGCATAAAATGTAATAACTTCAAAAATGCGGCATAATTTTTCAGCTGAGTCATAGTTGCGGCGGTTCGATCTCCAGAACAACTCCACGATCGCGAATTCGAAAGAGTTAGAATTCTTGAACCTAGCGCAACGGAGCTCTTTTGGGCTAGCGGTAAAAGAATTCGACTCCCAATAAATTGTCCCACGATCGAGTCCCGCTCATGCGACGCAGCACTTCTCACTGACGAATATAGATGGCGACAGGAGCAAGCAACTACCCAGGCTTCGCTGAATAACGTGATCGCCATATAGTGTTTCATTTTTCCATTTTTTTGCCTGAGTTATATCTCCTTGTAACATTATAATATTCAATTACAGCATGATACGATTATGGGTGTAGTATTACATTTGCTAATTTTTTAAAAATAAAATAATGATATTGAATTTAAATCACTTTTAAAAGCTTTTTATCCATATTTTACATCAGTATGTTCAGCTGGGTGGCATCATCAAAGTGCACAAAAACATGAATTTTATTTTCAAAATTTAAAAATTTTTTTAACGTTTTTGACTTTAGACTTGCATAACTATATTCAAGCACCCATCTCTATAGATGCACATCAAAAGTAAGAAAAAACAGATTAAAAAAAAAATTAACAATTGGCACCTACCTGGAAAAAAAAATGTCTTAGATAGGCACTGGTATAGAATATATACCACCTCTCAAAACTCAGGATTTCATTCTAGATTTTTTTTTTTTAAAGTCTCAGTTTTGTGTTTTTAGGGTCCACAAGTTACAATTCATGCAAAATTTTACAACAATTAAAAATGTTTTATATACGGCCCATAAAAGGGTTAAACACCATCTTTTCTGCAATCCTGGAAATCACCCATTTACACTCAAAGAACTTGCTTCCAATGCCTCTACAGGACTGTGTTTATTAATAACGCTCTCATCTGGGCTATGAGATTTATAAACAGTACTTGACAGGGACTAGGAAAGGGTACCCAACACCCCCAAGGGGTCTTGGTTTTAACTACACCGGCTGAAATTTCTGCTAAACCCATTTTATTGAAACACTACATAACCGAAAAATAAATAAATGAACTACAACAGCTTTTATCAGTCGCAGTTTATTCTGGATCTCAAGGATCAATCTTTTGCCAGTTTGGGTTCTATAAGCGATGGGGTTGAGTGAAGGTGAGTTTTTTATTGACTAGTCTATATTTGTTCTGGTTCCTGGAATTTTGAACGTAAAAAGCGGCTGAGTTTAATAAGCGGCAGTTACTGTAAAGATTGATACTTACCTATTAGGGCAACCCTCTTGGTGATAGTTGGAAATTTCTCTCTCTAAAAATAGGTTAAATGGACATTTTTGTGGTGCAAATTTGATGGCGATGGTTAGCTCTTTGCACTTGGCGTCTTTTTCGTGCGGCGCACCAGCAACTCGAGATGTTTCGCAGCCTTTTTGATGCATTTCTTACCAATAATTTAAAATCATTACACACACAAGTTAGTGTGTTAAAATTTTATATTTTAACATTTCATATATCTTTCTTTACACCTTTATAATAAACATAATTTCTTAAATATTAGTCTAATTTTTCTGCATATGATATTTCAGGTAACCACTCACAAGATGCATGCCCGGCTTGTCGGGGCAAGTATTGCAATAATATGTTGTTTGATGCCTTTCTCCGGGTTCATTTCTCTGAGAACAGACTTTGCAGTCTTTCCTAACTCCTGTGTATCCTGTAACTCTTCCTAAATCCTGCACATAATATCTTAACAGGTGTAGCTTTCCATTCAAAGGGATATCCTTGGAATGGTGTAAGACTATAAAAATTGGAACTCAACTCAGTATTACTTCACTTGAACTTATTTCAGTATTTTGTTCCATGTTTTTAGGGATAAAAAAACTTTAGTAGTCTTTCTGCCATGACTGTCAGGTCCGAAAATGCAGTCTAGTTCATGGTTGCGGACCAATTTCAGATAAGAAAATCTTATCTCCATTAAAAGGGGTATCATTTTACACTTCATAAGACTATAACAGAGAGCATAGAAAACCTCTTCGAAGAAACTAAACAGTTATTACTGCACATCGAGTTTCCGCATCAAGACTCATCACTTGGCTGCGACATTAAATTATGGTGAGTAAGAATCACTTCTCAAGAGCAAATGGTTAAAAAATAGATTCAAAGTAATTAATTACCTGTGGCCCACCAGCAGCTGAGTGGTCGGAAATCGAACACTGGTAGTTCAGTTTGGCGAACGGACTGGCTGCATGGGTGTTTTCTTCATGTTTAATGTGAACACGAGCCAGTTTAACTTAAAAGTCCTCTGTCCTCCACGGGATCTACCCCCTATTGGCAATTACCATTGTGCGTAAAGCGTTAATTATTCCTTAGCGATTTTACAGGAAAATAATATTTTTCTCCAATTGTTTCCATTGCAGGAAAATTCGAAAGCACATAATATTTAAAACTGACTTGTAAACAGGGGAAAAAAAAAGTTTATAAAACCTGCTGAAATTTGGAATACAGTAAAAAGAACGCATACGAAAATGGCAATGGCAATGTTGCTTGCACAAGGTTACCAGAGTTTGGCGTATACAGAAAATTTCGTGACCTCTGTTTAGGACATTGCGCTAATATGGAAGTATGTCTGTTACTGTCGCTAGCCGGTATTATGGATAGGCTCACCAGCAGCCGAGCGGTATTCCTTTAATAAGTCACTTGACACTGGTAGTTCGGTCCAGGGTTCGAATCCCGACAAACGCGCTGGCTGCATGGTCATTTTTGTGGTTTTCTCCATGTGTAACATGTATACGACTCAGTTTTCCTTAAAAAAGTCCTCTATGAAGGCATCCCTCCTCTTAGGCAGATAGCCCTTGAGTACTTTGCTGTTATTACATAAACCAAGTATTATGGATAGCGGATATAACCGACTTTAGTCTTGAAAGGGTTAATTACTGTAGCTACTAAGATATTCACATGAATTCAGAATGTGCAGATTTTTGCTACAACCAAAGTACAAGCTAATTGATGTTTTAAAAAAGATCATCAAATTATTGAAATTTGTCTTAAGTCAGCAAACATTATTCACATATAAAAAGAAAACATACTTTAGCAATTTAAAACACAAATATTAATTATTAAATAAAGATTATATGATAGATTAAAAAATGAAATATTTTGGTGTTCTCCCCAAGCACCCAATGATCTGTTTTCTCTAAAAATACATCACAGATTTACACAAACTCAATACTGAGCACTGGCCATGATTACAAAAAACATAAGCAAAGATTGCTAGAATAAAATCAATTATCTAACATCAAGATAGCCAAATTGGACTTGTACTCAATATTTCGTTTTAGCCCTTTTCCATGTTTACACACCAAGCTGTAAATTGATAAAAAAAAGTGGAGGGTTTTTATGCCACACAGCAATGCGACTTCAAATGAACTAACAATCTGATTTATTTTTAAATGGAAAATCTCAGTTACTAAACTAGTGATAACACGATTTTAATGAAAAATATTTTAATTAAAATTTAGAATAAAAAATTTAATTTCGAGCTATAATTTTGATGCTATTAACATTCATTTTTGATTTTTTTTAATATACTAGTGAAAACTCAGGTAGAGAAGAAAAGATTTTATTTATCAAAATACTTCTTAACAGATGAAACAGAATTTATAACTAATGAACATATTATCCTGAGAATAAAATTACTAATATACCATTTACAGATTTAAAGAAAAATATAAATGTCTACCAGTTAAATTAGATCTTCAGAAAAATTATTCTGAAAATTACCCAGAGAAAAATGAAATTTGCACAGTTTAAGTTTTTATGAAGGACAATATAATTGCCTTATTTTTTTAGAGTTTTTTTTCATAGTGTTTCCGGTTCCTTTCAAACTTTGTAATCACAATTCCTTGTTGATTTATGTTTGGAAAAGACACAACCTAAATTCAAGCAAATTAAAATGTGTGAGATTTGAATATTTACTGGGAAATGGGATGAAAAACTTGAAGTCTGCTGGTTTTATCGAGGGCTTGTAGCTCTGTATAAAGAGATATGTGAAATGGCAGCAATTCATAAAGGCATTCAGTATGTAGATAATTTATTTGAATATGATCTGATTGCAAATTCAATAAATTATGAATAAACTGAGGCAAGCGATCTTTTTTATGAAGATGTACAGGAAGAATAATTAAGTATATCATTAAAAATACAACAGTTGCAACTGGAATTTTATCAAATTTCTACCAAGAAGTACAAATGCTAGCAAATACTCTGTACCCTGAAAAATGGGATAATTGAGCATCAAGAACGCCTAAAATAATTTAGCAAGAGTAATTTTATATATAAATTGAATTTTTGGATCAAATTATTTAAAACTGTATAAAGCTCATTCTAAGTAAAATTGGTGAATGCTTATAATATGCTTAAGCAATTTACATATAATTGCTTAATTTATTCTTTAAAAAAAAATAAGGAACCAGAACATACCTAACATTCTATTTAATCTGTTTAAAAGCAGTACCTTCTATTCCTAAATTAAAAATCTAATTTAGGAATAGGAGGTATTGCTTTTAAACATATTAAATACAATTTTAGGTAACAAAACAATATCAAACATCTTATCATAAACTTTATTGAAGCTTCTAAATTATAACAATATTTTAATTTCTCAATTACAGTTTTGATGGAATATCATCTCCCTTGCTGACTTCCAAATAGCATTCAATGAAATGGCACTTTAATACAGTGTATTTTTCTGTTGGTCTCTATAGTATTGTTACAATGTAAGTTATTTGTACTATATGGAGAATGAAATGGATTAATGGATTTAGAATACAGTTTTTTGACAAACAAACAAACAAACAAACAAAAAAAAAACTGATTCTTATTAACAATTTATTACACAGAATACTTTATCAGAAAAAAGACTTTCACTAATATGCATTAAGTTTTTACAAATGACAAAAGATGAAATTCTGTATTTTCACTTACTTCTACCATATATTAAAGTTATCAAATGATTTCACAATTTTATTAAGAAACAGCTTCAGAAATACTGAATATTATTATATTGGTCCATTGTGAGTTTTTCAACATGTGCAATTACATTTAATCACTGGAAGAATAAATTTTAATTTACAAAAGATAGGTACACTTTACCTTTCTTTATTTTGAAACAGCAGTAAAATTTAAACAGCGAAAGAAACAACAGTAAAATTCATGTACATCTTATAAGATTTTATATATAATTACAATTCAATTTACACAAAACTTACAAATATACAATAAATCTAATTTAGGAATAGGAGGTACTGCTTTTTAATTAATAACATAAAGCAGTTTCTCTAAAATAATTTCATGTCCATGAGTTTACAGAAAATAAAAGCTGAGAAGTCGAAAGTTTCACTGTGTGTGAATAACATTAAACATATTCATTTCAACTTGCAGGAACTGCAAATTCATATTCATTTTCAAAACATTAAGTATTTTAATACAAGCCATATAATTCTATAAAATACTTATCAATTTTGGCATCTGCATAAAATGTATCTCACAGTTATTTTAAGAGAAATTAGGGAAATAATAATCACATAAAAGATCACCCAAGGTTCACCCAAGACATTTTTTCTGTCAGAGCACAATCAATATTTATTCCTACAGAAGTTATTACACCAACTTGCAAATCCTAAAATCTAGAAAGATTTTTAATATTAATATCATAAGAAATGTTAATGTCATTACACTAAATATGTATAAATTTTTTTTCCTGCTGATATGTTTACAATTAAAACCCATTTTGTGAAAAGTTTAGTTAGAAATAACAATGAAAGATTAAAGATAAACATACAAAGATTTTTAGACAAATATCAACATTTACACAATATATATATAAAATTAAACAACTAAAAGTGAGCATAAAATTTATCTCCAAATAAAACATGGAGAACATGAAGAGGAAAACATTAAAAATTTAAGTATATTAAAATTTCTACATAAAAAATAAAGACAATGATAAAAAAATCACAATATATAATAATGATCACAGTAAGAATTCAGACTTTCAACTACAGAAAGGAATACAGCAAAAAGTATGTAAAGTTTATAAAAATTCAAACTCCTAACAGTAGGCAGCAAAAATTGGTTAACATAAGAAATCTAGAAAGGTCAGGTATTGTGGGAAGGATGAAAACAGCTAATCATAAATGACAGAAAGACATAAATATATATATATATATATATATATATTATTGTAGTTCTCTTAGAATGAAGAAAAATTTAATATATATCATTTTATTTCATTTTTAAACCAGTATTTTTCTTCCTTTGCATGAATCTCCTCTTCCAAATCAGATAATCCTTCTTGCTAATTTTTGTTTTTAGATCACTCACATGGAAACTTCTTTCAACTTGATAAGTTGAGAAAACTATATTTCAGGCCTTCTTACTGTGATCAATAAATTACATTTTGTGATTAATTAAAAATGTAGAATATATTCTTAGATTCACTTCAATTAAAAAAAATGAGATGGCATATATGCTTTTATGCTTTTTTAATGCACTATTTTCCCCTCAGATTCATTGAGTAAATAATCGATATGTATATAAATTAGCTTATTTCTACACCACTTTCACTTTGCACATAGTAAAACATTTGAACGAGTAAAATGTGTGTTTAAACGCACACAACTAAAAACTTATGATTTCATATATTAAATTCAAAACGAAGCAAGAAGAAAGAACACATTTAAGAAACTTAAATGTGTTAAACTAAAGTGAAGCCTTTGCAAATCAAAATGAAGCAAGCTTAAATTAAAATTAAAATTACGATAAGCAACACTGACAGTTAAAACAAAAACTAAAAAAAAAAAAAAATAAAAAAAAAAAAAAAAAACACTGCTACCTCTAAGTCTTAAAAATAAACTAAAAATTAGAAAATAAATGCTAATGGCATGTAATCATGAAATGACACTTTACAGAAATTATTTAAAAAAATATTTTTTTAAAGAAAGGGATTAAAAAACTATGTAAGTTATTTTTTTTTATCATGCATTATGCAATATAAATCTCTATGGCATTCTAAATATCAATAAAAGTTATGAGATCCTATACACATATTTTAGTTGCACTGCAAAATAATAAATTCTCAAGTTCAATTTATAAGTAAGGTATGAATAAGAAATATTACTTTGAAAAAAAAATATTGATGCAAAAGTACGCCCCAGTATAGAAACATATTAAATTTATTTCCTTTTAAATAATCAAAAAGAACAAAAGTTAATCAATCAATAAAATTTAGCTTTTCACCATATATAATATGACAATATTGATATGACCACTTCAATATTGGTGAGATATACATTTTATTAATCTAAAAAATAATCTAAACTACAAATGGCACTGAGATAAATCATAATTGGAACATCATTCTTAAGAAAACAAAGTTAAAAAAAAGTGCAGAATGCAAAGTAAAACATTTTACAATTTTCTGATCAATAGAAAAACCGCTTAAAGAAAAGAGCAATATTACTATGAAGAAATGATAAATTTGATCCTTTTAAGCACATAACACTGTAATTAAACTTTATTTTGACATACAAATAATACATTTGCATTAATGCAAAATTTGTCAATGTTATTTTTATGATAGCAAGTACTCTTTCATTTAAGTAATAAATTAGTTATTCATATCACCCAAAAAGTATTAAACATAAGGGGACTTTTTAAACTGTTCTAAAATACAGGAATGGATTCTGAATTATATGCAAGAATATTTATTAACGACTATTAATGAAATAAAAACATTCATTTAACATTCCCAACATCTAAACAACTAAATTGTTCTTCTTCAACTATAAAGCTCCAAGCAAATACAATCATAACAAAGTTCCAATTTTACATTTCTTCATTTTCTTAAATATAGTTTTAAGAAGACATTCGCAAAATATTTTTAACTAATCATGTTCAACAAGAGTAAAATTTCAAAATTAAGATAACAGAAATTTAAGTATGTTTAAAGATTACACAATATTTAATGAATGAAATATATATCTAAAACTAAGAAATGCTTCAGTATAGCACAAACTGGAATGAAATACTTTAGAACAAAGGTTCTCAAATTAAGGTAGCAATAACTGCAGAGGCCTTTAGATTACTTAAAAATCTTCCTGCTACAGATATTATATGCAGTTATATTAATATACATTAAATATATCTATTTGTTAAAGTATTAGTTTTAAAGCTCTTGCTCATGCTATGCTTAATTTTAAGTCTGGGCAATTTCAGAAGCATTTCAAAATTTTATTACAGGACCAATACAATGATTAACATAAACATATAAAATAATGGAAATGCATGGAAAAGTTTTAATTGACACTAAGAAATTAATTAAAAGTAGTAAAAGGTAAAGAAGCAAAGCGCTATGGCACATACAAATTTGAAACTATGAGAACCACTGCTCTAGAGTTTAAATTGAACACCTAGGAAACAAGAAAAAAGATCAATAGAACACTTACGGCAATTATTGTCTACTTAGAAACACTTAAAGGGAAAACTTTATTCATTAGAAGATAGTTTTTCATATCAAATAAGGCTGACTCATTCAAAAGTGCATATATACACATATATATATTGCAATGTGTACATATATTTTTAAAAGGAATATACAGCAGAACATTTTGACTAGTAAAAGATTCTTTGTACAAAAGAAATCTTAAAA
>KK121646.1:229906-263210 GCA_000611955.2 Stegodyphus mimosarum | reverse complement strand
AAAAAAAAAATAAAAAAAAAAAAAAAAAAAAAAAAAATATAAAAAAAGAAGAAAAAGCTTATGAAAGCTAAAACATTCATTTTCTCTCGTAACTGGTCTGCCTGCAGACATTTAACAGGTTTTATAATTTGCTTTAAAAAAATCAACATCCAATGTAAAAATTTTTGAATGTTTTACAAACACTACTGTACACATATTAAAACCAGTTTATGAGCTACATTGAGTCTTTTCAGGAGGAATGAATACATTCTTTTCAGTGATGACAACAGCATAATTTTTTCCTAGTTTGCATAAACACTTCAAACACATTTTTGAGCACTCTGAAAATAAAAAAAAAAAAAATTTTTAAAAAAAAAGTATGTAAAATTTATGTAAAATTATTTAAATTTTAATAAATGCATAAATTTATAGAACATATGGAAAATTAAAAGAAGTTTTGCTGACTAAGCAGTAATAACTTGAAATCTCCCAATTTTCACTTGCTTGCTGATTGTAATATCTTTACAGACCAGCTGCAGTCTTCTGTTTATGCTATAATTTCCCTGCCTGGTTCTTTTTCAAAGCTATGTGGGAAGAAACACAAAAGAGGAAGTCAATCTGCTACTATCACTCAATGGTTTGACTGGGGAAAAAAAAAAAAAAAAACTCTCCAGACTTTTATGTGAACTATCTCATACATATGCAGGCAGGCTCTGGCTTCTTAAACATTGCTATAATAAATTTCTTCACCTGTTGTGATGACACACTGCCAGCACAGCAAAGGGACCAATGTCTTTGAATCAGAATTTTAAAGGACACTGGCTTCCAGATGACTATGTTAGTGCCAATAACCTTAACTTGGAAGTTGAAGAGAAGGCCTCTGAGCACAGATGTACCAAACTTGTGTTCACAGTTCAATTAAGATAGTTTATGGTCCTAGGAACAGATCTCTTTCAGAGACCTTTCAGTGCTTTTTTAATGAGAGAAAAACACAATAAGAGTTTCTATTACACAGTAGCTACAGAAAGATATCAGAGGCCTCTAACACATTAAGCAATAATCAAGATATGAATAAATTATGTGGCCTACAGCAGAGGAAGTATGCAATACTAACTATATAAAATAGTAGTTCTTAGCTGTGCTACAACTGCCATTTTAAAGTAATGGGCAGTTTTGTGAATAAAAATTATTTTTGTAAATATTTACATACAGTGAGCTAAGAAACATGTTCAGGTATTTCTAAACAGAACTCTTTCTACACAACAGCTTTCACTTACACATCTTAAATGAATTTTACAGATTATTAAACGCAAATGTCATAAATTAAACTTACTTTAGTTAACTAAACTGCAACTGAACTTGAAGTTGATGCTTGATGAAAAGGTCCTGTAAGAGGTGGTGTTCCAAGAAGTCCTAACCTCTGTTTCTGTTTTCGTTGTTCAGTCATCTATAATGAAATACAGAATATTCAGCATTATTAATTAAGGTTATTGAATGAATTGCTAAAGGCAATTAAAATTTATTTTTCAAAAATTTCTCACAAAATTTTTGTGCACATGCTTACTTTACAGCATGTACAGTAACCTCATGATTACATAAATTCGAAGTCAGATAAGCACACAAAAGCTGTAACACTCAAACTGAAACTTCCCAATCAGGAATAAAGACTTCCTAAATAATTCCTGCCTTCCCCGATCAATATGCTCCCAGGGGCTCTTTGTGACTACTTAGTGAGTAAAGGTGTTACGATCTTGAGGTAGCTCTTCAGGGGATCACCAGCTTGGTGAGATTGGCGTCACGATCTTAGAGCCCCAGTGATCTATCATCTTTTTTTCTCCTCTCCTTACCTTTATTTTTGCATTTTTTCCTCCCTAGTGATTTTCCTTTTCAGAGATTGGGATTCAAAGTAAAATGCTTTTACATTCTTTTGTTTCTAGTTTCTCATGGAGAGAAAAATGGCCTCTGCATTTGCTGGGCAGACCTTCAAAGCTGGAAAAGATGGTCTTGGTAGTTGAAAGGTGAGGTACTGTCTTCAACACACTGCTTTGGCTCCCAGTTGAGACTGAAATGGAAGGCATTTTCAATTTGAGTGTTACAGCTGTCTCCTTTGCTAGTGTCAACTGGCTGGTCACTAGTCTTTACTGTCTGCGGCTTGCAGATAAACTTTCAGGAAAGCTGACTATGAGGCTTCAGATTGAGTACAGACTTGAGGGCCCTGGCACAGGAATCTGCATCCCTTTTGCTGGGCTTCATGGTGGGCAGGGCTGCCGGGTCTGAATTTTTACATGGATATATCAAGAATTACCATACCTTAGGAACTGCAACTGAATCTTCAAGTAAAAGACCTTGAATTGCTAATACAGTATGGATAGTATTTAGATATGGTAGAATAGCATTTACATAATACAAATCCATTAATCATAGAAGTGCTGAAATTCACTATCAGCTTGAAAGTCAAAGATTACCAGATACTTTATTGATGGATACCAGGCCATGATGTTATAAAAGGGAATGAACTGATCGACACTGTTGTAAGATATGCCAGTGAAACATCCAGTTGACCTGTCCCGTATTCAGCTATCAATACAATGATCAAGCTCTGATGAAATGGCAAAGATTCTGGGATATGCAGTTGAGCAATAAATTAAGAACTTAAAACCTTAAGTAGACCATTGGAAATGTGCCCGAAATTTAAAGGAGCAGGTTCTTCTGACATGGCTAAGAATCAGTAATTAGAGGCTGACATACAAGTGCCTACTGGGGAGGGAAAATGAGCCAGACTGTGTTGAATATAATAATGTTTTAACTATTAAATACAATTTAATTGATTGCCCTGTTTTTAATTTCCTTGGAGTTTTATATTTTTATAAATGTGAGAATAGCTGTTAAAAATAATTGTTAATTATTAACTTTAACAGTGTTTTATATAACTTTTAATGTTATAAGAATTTAATACTTTTTTCTGAATGCATTGACTTTTACTGATATTTGCATGGGAAGGGTAACTATATAACAGCTCCGTTGCTATTTTCAAAATGCATCACAACATGGTTCGAAGATAAATCTTTGTAAATTTTATCTGTATTTTATGGGTTTTTTTATGCCCAGGAATTTTGTGTGGTTTGGTTTTATAACAATTTATAATAATTTTCTACTTAATGTACGTTAACTTGGTATATGTATCTTTTATCACTTAAAAAAAAAAAAAGTTTCAGATTTTAAATTACGTCCAGAGGGGCATTTTTTTAAACATTTTGTGTGTTACCTTTATTTATTAAATATCATGCTTTTCACACTTGAACCATAAAATTCAGTCCAACAGCAAAATAATTTTAAAATGAGTCTGTCTTTAGAATTTCCGATACACAGTTCCACACACTGGAGACAAAAAAGGTTTTTTTTTCCTGAATAATTAATAAAATGAGTCTATTTTTAGAATTTCCGATACACAATTCCACGCACTGGAGAAAAAAGGGTTTTTTCCCCCCCCCGTAGAGTGTTGCCATTGCTTGTTTTTAAATCATTTGAGTTTGTTCATCAAAAATTCGTTAAAGTTTTACAAAATATGAAATAGATAACAAAACAAATTCCAAATTTGGGCTTCCAGATGTGCATATTCGGGTGGAAACATACATTACCCAAAATTGGATGGCTCTAGTTACTGTTGTTTTATCACATTTGGAGAAATATACATACATTTATGCGTATTCTTCATTGTTTAATTGCTTTAAATATAATATGGAGCTGCAATATTTGGTGGCAACAGTTTGAAAAGTGACACAACACTTTTAGTGATTCAATGCAAAATTGCAAAATGAAAACAATAGTCCTTCAGGGACAAAGCCCCTTTGGACTAAAAATGCACAACATGTGTCTGGCTCTTTAGTTTTGTGAAGGTGGGGGGCAAAAGAAATAACCAATGAATTCCAACACATACTTCACCACACTGTCATCAGGGGGTGAAACAGGTAAATACATCAGCTTATTTCAGAACTAACAATGATACAAATTAAAAGTTAAAATTTAATACTTAAAATAGCCTCAGAAAATTAAGCAAAGTAATGGTTAACTATTGGTTTAAATGCTTTTTTGATAGAGGTATTTATTTGAGGAATTGAAGGTTTAGATATCTTCAAAAAATTGATGTTATATTTTAATACTTTCATCTGATCCTCTGAAAGATTAAGAGATTTAATTAAAATTTTTCCTTATACTTATAACATTCGAGATATTCACAATGGGATTAGCATTAACTGTGGGAAGATAATCAGGATGGGCGGGCTTAGCCAAATGGGGTGTGAGCTTTTGCTGTCTAGGATATTTTTATAGTATACACAAGCGATTTCAGTTCTAGACTAAGATTTATGGTCAAACGAAGAAAAATTTATTAAAAACTTGAAGTTAATATAATTCATATTCAATTTTAGACAAATGTTTGCATGTGTTTCTTATAATGTTACAAAGAAATTACAATTTGAATTTATGAATAATTTTCGAAACATGAACAGAAGATTTAACACTACATTTCACTTGTATAAATTTACAAAAGACTTCTTTATACCCACAAAATATATCCTTCTTATTTATCTTTCTCCATTACCTTTCTCTCTTATACTAACATATGCTTTAAAAATTTTAATAATTCTGTAGTGAATAAAACACATTTAAGTAAGGTATGGATATAATTTAGTAGTTATACATATGTAAACACTCCAATTTAAATGTGAAAATTGAAATTGAAGAAATAGAAAACAAGCTTTTAAAAAGAAGGGGGGGGGGTCCTGAAATGTGTGGATAATTGGAATTCTGTGACTAAAATATCCCTTTGAAGAACAATTTTCTTCATGTTTTATATAATTAATTTCTTCTTCAATAGCTTTACTGTACATTTTTGAATTTTCAAATTTGGCTTCATATTTTTATTCCAAATACCCCATACATTTAGAAAGTACAAAAGAAAAAGTGCCATAAGTTGTAATTCCCCATGCAAGTTTCAAGAGGTATGCATGAATGTTACTTGAATGCAGAGCTTGCTGACCTGCATTTTCCCTATGGAGCTGCAGCTAAAATAGAGCAATCAAAACACAGCAATCATTCAAACAAGGTACACAGATCAATTCCTGACTACCTCCTTCATTTTTATTCATCAGCACTGCTCCATTTATATTCTGTAATCTACCAGTAGAGTTTGCAGCTAACAATATTATTTTATTTGATATGAAAGTAAAGGGGATTTTAATTTAATGAGAACATGCTAGAGAAATTTTTTTTAAAAGTGATAAAGAATAAAGATAATTCCTTAAAAATTTCAAAGCAGGAAGAATATCAAATCACAATTTATTGTTCAATGCAGAAATTTTAAAACATTCTTTGCTCACCATGTTCTTAATACATCAAACAAACCTATACCAACATCAAATAAAATGTTAAGCAGAAAAATTTCAATTCAAATATAAAATAAGGCAAATTCTGAGACTGACTAATGCTTAATTTTATACTTTCTTAATGTTACGGAATTTTTTCACAATATCTTGAATTGAAAGAAATGCACTAACCAATTACTCTGTTTAAGAGCAGTTTAATCTAAAATTTTAATAAAATATATAATCCCTTTAAAAATTTTACAAACAACAACAACTTTGCTTTATTACAGAATTTTTTATTGTCATCACACAGCTTTTCAAATCTTCAGTGCACAGAAAATATTAAGCATATATTGGAATAAAACATATTCCGTATTTTAATACATAAAAAATTAAAACCTGATATTGTGATTTTAGAGTACAGTTAACAAAAAATAACAAATTAAAAATTCAAAAATGGTAAAAACACTAACTTGATCTCGCAGTTCAGCAAGTTGATGTGATAATGTTGATACAAGCTTTTGAGTGTTTTCCAACTGAACCTGTAAAGTTCGCATTTCATTCTGTTCTCCTTCAGCTTCATCTGCAGCCAGAGACATAGCACGCATACGAGGAAACCAGTCTAGGTTCCGATCCTAAAGAAATATGTAAATATAATTTTTTTTTTAAAATTCATTAGAAACATGTAAAATGTTTTTACATGACAATTTTTTTATGACTGAAATTTTTTATGACAACCAGATATCTTTTATATATTTTAGCATAAGAATAATTATTTTATTTAAAGAGAGAATCTAATTCAGGATCAGTTACTGAAGAAAAGAAAAACAAACAACTAATAAGTTAATACACATGAAAATTATTGGCTTCTTTTTTGATTTCAAATTGCTGGTGATATCTTCATTTTTCTATATTAGGATAGTTTCCTTACAGCAATAAATAATTATTTTCACTGATTCTATTTTTCAAAATAATTAAGCATCAATTCAAGTTCAGATTATTTCAAATTAAACATTTTGTTGCGTATATTGCCCAACTATATATAGCAAAATCTTTTAAGTGCGATGATCTGGCATTCAGTTGTCTCATAATCTAAGACTACTTTCTCTCATACGCCTACTGTATGAGATACTACTAGCATTCAACAATATTTTGAAAGATTCACCTATTGCTTCTTGTCTTTTTTTTGGCATTTTCAGATACTATTTTGTTTAAAATTTCAGGCTTTAACAGTTTACCAAAGGCTGGATTTTACTGACTGAAAAAAAAAAAAAAAAATTTAAAAAAAAAAAAAAAAAAAGGGGGGGGGTGAGAAAAGAAAAATTATACTAAAAGAGTTTGGTTCTGTATCTTTTATTCATTATGATATCACAAACCAGAAATAAAAACTTCAAATCCTGCCAAAGTTGGCTTCTTTTGAAAGTACCTGCAAATATATAAATTGTGATTGATCACCAAAAACATAATATGCTGCATAAATAATTCGGCGTAAACAGAATTCGAGGTATGTCTAAAACAGAGTCTACGCTATAGAAGAACTAAGCAATTTCTCCAAGAAATGGTTTTGTCAAAAAACAGCTATTACTTTTCAGTTGGAGGGAGGAAAAAAGGAAAAAGAAGAATGATATCAACAAAACAGATGGACATTCAAACTGATTTGAAAATATTTCATACACAGGTAATATTGATATTTAAAATATTTATAATTAACTTATCAATAAACTGATTTATTATTACATTAAATAAGCTGGCAGTTTAGTTACATAGTTTTTTTTTTCATTTTTTAATACAAGGAGGATAATACAATAACGGAAAAGGTCATTTTTCAATACTGTACAATTTTAAGTACATAATTTGGCATCTTCATCCTAAACTTTGTGAATTACTGGAATTTTACTGCAATATGAAAATTTATGAGATGAGAACTACATATTTTAAGCAATGTACACACCTTTATCATGGATGCAACATAGCTTTCTGGGCCAGTAAATTCAGTTGGATCTTTAACTCTCACCAGGACAATAAAATATAAGTAATGCCACATATTATGCTCACATCGTATGTGCTCTTCAAATGACACAGTTTTATTATCAAAAGATGCTCTATCAAGGCCTAAAGGAGAAAATAAATTTCAGACATACAATGAAAGCAATGAAAAGTACACAGATAAATTTACATACAAGAAAATAAGTAACATAAAATTTTGGAAACACAGCTATCATAATATTTGAGTGCAAAATAATATAAAAAATTTATAGACTAGCATTCAGCTATATTGAAATTTACAGACTAGCAGTTTGATCTCTGTATTAAAAGCAAGGCATTTAATACAGACATCAGATTAGGTACGAAAACTTAAACGGACACTAAACTGATGTGATTTAATGTTAAGACATCATGCTTTAGTAAGTAGATTAATTTTTCTAATTCATCAACAGAGATTCACTGTTTATCTCAGAGAAAAAAAGTACATACATGTACATATGTTTTTGAATATTTTTGTTCTTTCATTTTGTTTTTCTTATGCTCAGAATGAAAGAAAGAATTGAAACTGGTTCATAGAATCTTTTTTGCACTTCACTGCATGTTGTACAGCACGCTATTTAAAATTAAGTTTAAACCATTAGCTTTTGGGGAAGGAAATATAGAGAAAATTTAATTAATTTTTATAGCAAGCTATGGAGAGCAAATTTCTAATTACACAAGCCCTAGCTCAAAAGACAACTATGACAAGTATATGAATAAGATACAATAACATGCCAAACAACTATTAATTTAGAACTGTGAAAATTTGAAAATATAATGCTGATTTTTGTTGTTTGACTTCTAAATTAAGTATATGAATGTTTGTAACATAAATTAAACACATGAAAACACTACTTTTTATTATTATTTTGAGTTTTAGAAATATTTCAAACTTCTTAAAATCCCCAAATATATTTGTCATTTTTTTGTAACAAAATTCACCTGAATAAATTATAGTGAAACTTCCCTAAGATAATTATATACAATCTACAGCTCCAAATCACTTTGGTCTTCTCTGAAGGCATCACTGAAGAAAAATATAACTATTAAGAAACACTTTAAAAATGTAATTACCCTGATATAACATTTTCCTAAATGTGAGTATAGAGACAAAAGACTTTTTATTTTGTAATTTTTACAAAATTAATTTTTTTAAAAAATTTAAAAATGCCAAAATATTGTCATTAGAAGTATACGCATATAACCAATGGTGTGTGTATATATATATGTGTGTCTGTGTGTTATATTTATATGTGATGATACAATTTAGTTCTTTGCAGTAAATTGATGATAAATAAATCATAAAAAATGGGTGAATTTTGTTTGGAGTGAACCTAAATTTCGAACTGTGAAAGAAGGAATCAAGTAAATGTAATAAAAAAAGAGATATTGATAAATACATACCCAACTGAATTAACATGGAGGAGCTAAAATTTTGAGAGCTAATTTTTAAAAAACTACTCATGTGATTTTTACAAAACTTGGCAGTTTGGCATAATTTGAGTCGTAGAATCGAAATATGGAAAAAAATTGATATGTCATTTCAGAAAAAGTACGATTTTGTGTCAAAATACCAATATTAGAACAATGCTATATATAAATCTAATACATATCCTAAGTTGTGCTTTTGAGACATGGAAAACGCAATTTGAATTTCGTCAATCAGTCCAGTAGAACGGAAAATATAGAACTGTCCCATTCTTTTTTTTGCGCAGTGTACCTGAAGCACTTCATTTGCTTTCTCACTGCAACTGTAAATATTATTTGTTTACATTCTAATGCTTTCTTTTCAAAAGGCTTTCTCCCAAGAGGGGGAGAACAAGTAAAAT
Organism: Stegodyphus mimosarum; assembly: GCA_000611955.2. Lineage (NCBI taxonomy): Eukaryota > Metazoa > Arthropoda > Arachnida > Araneae > Eresidae > Stegodyphus > Stegodyphus mimosarum. The sequence goes on along the minus strand of KK121646.1, from coordinate 254,014 downwards.
ATAAAATACGAAACAAAATTACTAAATTTTTTTAATTTAATTGGAACACTTGGCAATACATCTTGAAATTCATAATTTTTAATTAAACACATCCCCTTCAAGAATATGTTTTGCACCATCTTATGTCACTCTGTAGCATGTTATGTCACACTTTCCCTGCAATTTTTCTGCACTGTAAAAAATTTTGTCCAATTGCTGCTCATGATTAAAACAAAGACTTTCTGAGTTTATAAATACTACTGCTTTATTACACATCACTCTTTTGCTGCTTGCTCTGTCATGGAAAGTAACATCTCTTTGCTAAGCCTCTTTTTTTTTTTTTTTTTTTTTTTAAATCTGAAATGTAAACTGCATATATAGATATTGAGGAGCATGTTTAGCACTCCTAATGCTGTATCAATGAAGCAAAAATGTATTTTGAATTCTGAAGAATTATTCCTGTTCAAAATAAAAAGGATGTTTTAACAATCAAACCAGCTGTGATTTTTCCTCCTTCGTTCTATGCAGCAGTTTTCTTGGCCATGACTAAAAAGTGATTGGTTTCATCTTCTCTACTCAGCTCTGCTAAATTCTATCAATGTACCATGACCGCGAACCTCTAAAATATTACTCTCTCTCTCACACACATACATACATAAATCAAAGCTATTAAATACAATATAATGAATTATAATATTGTAAAAAAAGTATTATACATACCACAGATAAAACAAGTGTTTTTCAAAATTTCCTCTTTCTGTTGCTTTTCACTTCTTAAGTCAGCAAATGTATCGATGATGACACCAAAAATTAGATTTAGGACAATAATAATGACAACAAAAAAGAACAGCAGATCATATATAACTCTGGCAACAAATAATGATTCCTGAAATGCAAAAATAAAAGCAAATATTTAATTATGCAACTTATTAAAAGCCATTCATTACTTTGAAGATAAATTATACAACAGATAATTACAGAATCATTATGTCAAAAATGTAAAACAAATGCACAGAATCAGAGAAGTAAATACTACGAATTAACACCAAATTTCAGCTTTTTGAAAGATTCAACTACAAAAATTCATACAACAATTTATAATGGAAAAGAAAGAAAAAAATCTAAATATTTCACAAAAAATTCTGACTGATGTTTTTACACTTCCAATTAGTTCTAAGGTCTGTCATGTTGCCCTTCATGTCATGCCACCATGGACTTACATTTCAGCAAGATAATGCCCTCCCCCACATTGCACATGTTTCTACTGCTTGCCCAACATTACCTTGGCCATCAAGGTCTCCAGATCTCTCTCCTATTGAGCACGTTTGGAGCATTATGGGCAGGGCCCTCCAACCAGCTCGGGATGTTGATGGTCTAATGCATCAGTTGGACAGAATTTGGCACGATATCCCTCAGGAGGACAACCGCAACCTCTATCAATCGATGTCAAGCCAAATAACTGCTTGCATAAGGGACAGAGGTTGACAAACGCGTTACTGATTTTTTCACTTTGAAAAGCTCTAACACTTCAACAAATCATCCAGTTTTTCTCAAACTGTAATCATTTGTTTTTCTGTACATGTACATCACTCCTACCAATTTTCGTCCCAATCGGATAACTACTTCTTGGTGCGTCATTGTTTTTGTCTAAGAGTGTATATAAAAAATAAAAAATATGATGGCTTTGCACTACGTGAACAGGCAACCTCTAATTAACTTTCCTAAATTTCAGAATCTGCTCCCTACACCTGCATTGCCTTCTCTGGCAATGCCAGAGAACCTCTGGCATGTTACGTAATCACCACTATAAATAGGAAGGTACGCACCATTTTTAATCAGACTGCTTCCCGCGTCGCTGCAATTAGAACCTCCGCTGCTTTGTTTATCCTTCCCTTCTTTGTCTCCATAAGTTATGACACAGAAATCTTAAATTGGATATTACTTAATTTAAATCACTATGGATATGTAATTTGGTGCTCTTTGTCTAAAAGAAAAATGACCTTCCATTTAAAAGAATAAAGATATGGAACTTTAAAGTGAAATTTTTCTGTCTTATTTTTCTTCTCTTTCCACTCTATAATGATAATACCCCATATACTCACTCATATGCCATCTATTAAATTATCACACATATATAAAGAGAGAGAGAAAGAGAGAGGAAGTCAAATAATCATATAATTAAATTTATAAAAAAATATTGGCTATTTAATTGAAATACATACACAACACAATGAATGCCTAGGAAAAAGATATATGTAAATCTGAATTTATAGAGTGCACAACAGAAAGAAAAAGAAATCCCACAAGAAGAGGAACTTGCCTCACATGTTATAAACTGCTATTTAACCAAAGCATAAAATTTTACATGAAGAAAATATGAAGATAATTAGTTTACAAAAAATTATCTTCTGCAATCATGTCTATTATGCACTGAAATTATGTCAATTAATGCTATCAAATATAGAAAGAGAAGCTCATTAACATGACACCATTATTTCAGTTCAGGCATGAAAGATACTTTATATATATATAGATATAGATAGATAGATAGATAAGAAACTGTAAATATCATAGTAGGTTAATAGTATAGATAAGATAAAAAAATGCAAATATAGAAGTGATAAGAAAAATCAGTGCAAGGTAAACTGATAAAAACCAATGAATTACACAGTTTTGAGATTTTATAAATTTAGAAATAAAATTTCAACAGAGAAAAACTTAATGCCTGAAAAATACCTTTAAATACTACAGAAGCAAATGTTAAAAATAAATTAACATTTGCATTAAACTGAAATTCTATATGAATTTGTAAAATATATTCATAAAAGAACACAAAAAGGTTAATTAGACCAGGCTTAGCATAACTTTTAAAGAATCTAAAACCTGAAGTAGCGTTAATTCCCCGCCTCCCAATTTTTTTTTATACACATTACAGTTTTTAAAAATTTAGGTTACAGAAAATAAGTTTCCCCTGTTCTAAATTAGACTGAGAATAAGTTCTACTGATATCCTGCACAATAATTTCTAAATTAGACTGAGATTTCAGATCTGTGATGTAAGTAAACTATAAATGTGTTGAATCTAATGAAGCATTTATAAAACATTTTCTTACATATCTGCATTTCAAACTATTATTTAAGAATATCAACTTAAAATTTTCATTTTTCATTTCATGGATTAAATATTTTCTCAATATTTATAACTTTGTGCATTTCAAAAGTACATATTAGGGGTGAAAATGCAGATTATGTAACAAAATTTTCTCAAAAATTCAGAATTTTATCAGCTATAAACATACCTTTGAACTAGGAGCTCTAAGAACGTCTCCAATACCACCACCATTTCTTAAACCTTGATTCAAAGTAGTAACAATACACATTAACAAAGAATCACAAGCTCGTTCAACTGTTTTATCATCATCATCATCATCGCCATTACCAGCCGATTCTGCAACCTGAGCTAATAGCTTTCCTTCTGCAAAAGAATCAAATGTATGAACTGTGTAGGAGTTTAATCATTCATAAAAGAAAATATAAATCAAAGTAAATGACTGAAATTTGTGAAACTCTGATTAGTATATTTGGAAAAGAAAGCGTACAAGCTAAAACTAAGTCAGGTTAATACAACAACCATTACGCATGACTTTTATTTTGCAGAAGCACTTTCAATGACTAAATATTATCACTCTCTTTAACTATATCTACTGAGTTATTCGAAAAGTAATTTCCTTTTTTTCCCCTAATAACATATAAACATTTTTATTGAATTACATATTGACTATTTTTGTTCAGCACTTTTTCCCTTTTTGGTAGTAGCATAACTCCATGCTCATAAAAGTTCTGATCTTTACCTATAAAAAACTGACGCAAGTGATTTTAGTCATCTCATTTTAAGTAAATGTTTTATCATTTAAATAATTTTTTAAACTTAGAAATAATTTTTAAAGACAAAGTAATAATTTGAGGGTGCCAGGCATTGCAACCATGGTAGGCATGTTAGTACATTTCATGTAACTTCTAATAGCTTCTGATATGTTACCATACTTATTCAAGACATGTAACATCACAGTGAAAAACTACAGTTTCTCTGTTGGTCTAGTCTGGCCTTTTCTCTTTGACAATATCACTCAGTTTGTCTAGCTGATGTTGGCACACTTTTGAATCAATTGTAGACTTGTTTGGTAGAAGCTTAAACATAATTTCCTAAAAATTCCACCAAACAGACAGCATCACTTTTTTTTAAATGAACACTGGCTTTTGAAGTGCTCTGAGGCAACCCATTTCTTCTGCTTCATGACTGCTTGAATTTGACATTGATGTAAACAATCTATTTCTTGTCACTGGTTATGATTCACTTAAAAAATGGATAACTTTTTTTATGTTTGAGAACTTCAATATCTGTGCTATTCAGTCACAGATAGCAATGCAATGCCAGAAATCTAATCCTTTAGGAAAATGTTGAATCCATATATTAAAAGAATCATTTCATGTGATCATAAATAGCTGTATTTGACATATGCAATCTCTTGATGATTTCTCATGCTGTTGTTTGGCAATTTTATTTTATCAGTACCTTTATTTTGTCAACTTTAGTTGGCCTTCCAGAACATAATGCATCTTCAATAATGAAAACTGCTGGATTTAAATTTTGCCAACTAATTTAGGCACCAGCATTCTGTCAACCCATCTTCATACATGTCACACAATTTTTCTCATTAAAATATCCTGAAAATGCTGCTTTTGAGTTTCCATTTTTAATAGGAACAATTTAAAAAAAAAAGGGCTCAGAAACAAACAAGGGAAAAAAAAACTTTTTGAAAAACATTTATCCACTCCCTATACAAATATTCCTGATACTATACACTATGTCACCAACATAAATCACACTTGACGTTGCCAAAATGTATTTATGTGGCAACCTAGGTATGCACACATGTGCAGCAGACAAACAGAGATTTCAATCTTAATTAGGAAGTATTTTTTTTATTAATGTTTGTTCCTGTGTTGGCTATATTTTTTTTTCTTCTAAGGAACTGAAATGGATTCTGAAGTTTGCCAACTGATGAAAAGAAAGTGTTGCATTTTCCCCCCACAGAAATATGGTGCTCTGTCCAACAGCAAAGAATGCAAAAATTTTCATTTCAGAAGTTGTGCTTCAGTGACCAAATTTTATGGACTGGAATTTGCTGCAATGCCAATTTTTTTTCAAGGGAAAACAGATCGCTGTGTACATGGGAAAAAACAATGACACAAAAAAATTACATACAGATTTCTTGAAAAAGGTAAGAGTTTCATTACAGATTTCTTTAGTTTTCATAATTTTATTGATTCAATGTTCTTTTGTGGAATACTTAGTGGACTGCCATTTTCAAATGACTGTTGCCTTTTGCATACTAGCTTGGCAAAAACTTAGTTACTATACTTGTTGACTTTTTGGAAGGAGGTGCAGATAATCAGCACTCAATATTTTTTACAAATAAACCTTGAAATATCAGCTTTCAAAATATATAATAGCAATACAGTTTAGAATGAACCTCGCTGGTTAAAAAACAATTAATCCCTCTGATGGTAAAAAAATTGAATTAGTTTCCGAGAAACAATAAATGAAAGACAAGTCCTACAAGAAAAAAGAAACTTCATGATTTATCTAATTTATCTTGAACATGATAACTAAACATGATGCATTTTATGATACTAGTCTATAAATACTGAGCAAAACAATAAGTTAAGAAGAGAAAGTCTTGACAATGCCGTGCTTTATTTAAACCCATCTATTTGCAATGCATGTTAGTTTCCCTGATTGTTTTATGTTTAAAGATTGGGAACATTTCAGGAACTAGGTTTACAGTATTTAATATATTGCTAATGTAGTACATATTTAACTTGTATTCCAAGAATTTTATAAGGAGTAGTGCCTGAGATAGTTAAACTCTTAGTTATAACTACTAGTTTCATAGAGACTCATTTTTCTCTCACAGTCATTTAGCACAATAAGTCATCTGATAACACAAGAAAGTTAAATAAGGATAAATTAGGTTTAACTTAACAATTTGTTTTAAGCTTCTAATTTGAAGAACTACTGATGCACATGAAAATATTTTATTGATTCTACAAAAGCAATTCAATGTTATCAGTTTTTTATTAAGCAGCTTCTTTGCTTAATCTACAAGTATAACATAGTACACTCAATTTCGTAGAAAATTCTATCAAAAATTAAAATAACCTATTAGGCAATTTCATATTTTACAGCCAACAGAGATTAGCTTTAAGAAAATCACATGTTCTTCTATTATTCTTATCTGATTCAAAAATTTTCATATATTTCCAACCTTAATTTTAAGAACATTAATACATATTTTAATTACATTCCACTTAATAATTACACGAGTTATTCAATAGTACTAACCACTTCCATTGTCAGATGCATTTTTCTCTGGGATGGAATTATAAATATTTTCATTTCGGAAAGGACAGCTTGAATCTTTCGCAGAACAGTAATTGTCTTGAGACATTGGCACTTGAAAAGGCTGAGGTGATGTACCACGAGAATTTTCTTCTACTCCTATAGCACCTGAAGGAAATAAATAACAAGAATACCAAACAGTGTATTAATTTTTAAACAGACACCAGTTTCATTTTTCAAAATTTTAAATGAGCACAAAAAATTTTTAGAAAAGGAAAACAGTTATTAGCTAATTTTACAGCCATGCTGAAAACATTTATTATTAACAGGTGATCTTTATGCCTTTTATTACTAAATAAAGAATTTTTGAGTAGGTATATCTGAGGCATAGCACAGAGATAAACAAAACCAACACTATCAAATTTAGAATAACATTTTCAGGCCAATGACGGTGTGCCCTCACAGCATCCTTTCTTGTTTTCAAAATCTTATTTGCATTTTTTTAAAATTTAATCTGTAAAATGTACTGTTTTGTTGATTTATTTTCCCCAAATACTTAAAAAAAAATTATTTGGAGGAGGATATATATATATAGTCAGATATTTAAGTAAAGATAAAGATAAGAAAAAAAAAGACAGAGTTAAGAGCTGACTGGTGTTAAAATTATATGCAATGAAATCTGCTATGCCATTTATAATATCTGTCAGTTTACATATTTTCTCAACATTTTTACTTTACAACACGATTTTCTTCACCTTTGGTACAAATATTACACACTTTTCTATACTTCAAAATTCTGACATCTAAAAATGTATTGCTTATAAAATTTTCAATCATAAAAAAACCTTTTTAAGAAAAATGATAAAAATATTAATAAAATAAATTTCTAGAATTTTCTTTTTAAAGTTGCTGCTTGTATGGCCAAGACTGGCATGTGCATGCCAAAATGAAAGGCTGGCCATGCAAGCAGCTATTCTTTACAACAAGCATAAATACAATAAACATAACAGCAAAATTATAAAATAATGTAAATACATGTATGCATATTTTTATGTAAGTTGCTGTCTGTCACATAAATTATGTTTTCTCTCAGTTTCAAATTTTTTTTTCCTTCCACTTTCACCAACACTGACACATATAGCAAGCAATGGCATAGCAAGCATAACTGGCACCCGACGGAAAAGATATAGTAATATAGTATATAGAATACACTCAAAGTCAGAATATAATATAAATAATAATAAAATGCAGTATCTGCCTTAAAATGCTCTATAATTTATTATGAATAGTAGCTACCTAAATTAACTTCTACAAGATACTATACAGTTTTTCGGGATAATAGACTCAGGTTAGGCTTTAAATTTGGGACAAAAAAACTTGTTAAAAAAATCAAGGCTAGGAATTGGATTTGAAAATACGTCTGTGCCAATGAAAATCAGACATACGCTCATCTAGACTTAGTTAAAAAGATATTCTTTATTCTACATATTTATTTAACCGTTTAAAAAACATACAGTTTTCAAACAAGGAAAATGTTCACATATATTACATATACGTAGATATACTTAAAATTATACATTACATAAGACATACTTATTAATAATGATGTAATAATATACTATTATAATATATTAGTACAATTAATTACTATGTATATATTTTTTATTTTGCATATATTTATTACTTAATTTATTATTGAAATTTATTAGTACATTTATATAAATAAATAAACATCAGCATGTTTGTATTTGATAGAAATCTACAGTTTTATTCTCACCTTGATAATACTTGGTATATTTAACCTTCAAAGCAAGAGGAATCTATATAAGATTTTGAAAAACCACTAAACCCCACTCTTTTACATATACAGATTTTGTAACTTTTGATTAAAAATTTATTGATTTCAAAGCAATGTATTGTCAAAGCGTAATTGCAATGTAAAGCGTAAGACACTCATGTTTCATATTTAATCAGAAAACTCAGTGATATAAAAGAAGTGAGTTACCTCTCGGAAAAATGGAATTGATTTAATTTTCTGAATTTAATAAATAAATTCAAGGATTTAACAGAAATGGGTGAATAATGTGATTAAGAGAAATGTTACTACCTGAATTAAAATAATTTATCTTCCAAGCGTCTGATACAGAAAACAATAAGCTGTAACTTACTAAAATCACTACATGGCACCATACCAGTTCTACAGTTTATTCGAGCTTGGTAAAATTTTGCACAATTCATCTTGAGTTTAAATAAAAGGAAAATCATTGTGTACCTGAGATAAAAAAAAAAAAAAAAAAAAAAAAACCGCTACCCCTATCCTCTCTAAATGAAGCCTCTTCACTATGTCTAACGTCCGGGCAATACTGAGCACCTCATCATATCTTTTGTAAAAAAGAAGCGAGTTACAAAAATAACTTTTAGTATACATGTATCAAAAACAGAGTTCACCCTTTGTACAATTAATGCTAGCACAGTAACTGCAAGTGTGACGCAAAATTACGGACATTTGTGTTATTAATTTTTAAACTTAAGAATAAATAAGTTTAAAAATTAATAGAAACAAAGTAGGAAAAAGAGACAAAGAATAAGACAGTTTTTAGCAATGTTTATACATTAACACCGGAAAATAACATTTTCAACAAAATTATGAGAAAAGCGTTTTTCTCTCATTAAAATGAACTCTGAGATGGAGTATCATGTAGAACATTTTTGCTGTATGCTTAGAAACTGCAGAAAGTAACTGATTGTTGAAATATTTCACTTTTTTATTTTTTACACTTTAAAATTTAATGTTGATTGAAGTACAGGAATAAAAGTTCAGAATTCAGTTACTACATTTACTATTTTAAAGAGAAGTCATACAAGCAACTGTTTTTAGCAGTGAAACTAATTTGCTCTCTCCAGATTCAGCAACTGTTTACGGGTAATACAAACACAGACACTTTTTTTTCTTTCTTATAAGTGTATTTTTTTCTTATTTATATTTTTTTCTTACACTTTTTTTTCTTTTTTTCTTTCTTACCTATGATAATTATTTTAAAAACTGAATTATCAGAAATAGTTTCTTGTGCCTGATTTGCTTTCTGACTTTTCTTTTTTGACATAATCTTAGCCAAACTGTAGCTGCGCGCAATTCTTTTCTACAGCTACGAATTCATGTGTTTTTATGAAATTTAAATAATTAAATCGAAATCTGAAAGAGCATCTTAAATATATACTGGAAGTAGTTCTGAGATTTCTGCAGCTAAAAATATTCTTAATTCATAAAAATATTTTTTTTCCAACTATATTACATCACACTGAACTTGTGCAAAAAACATAAAGAGCATATGAAAAACAATGCCTCAAATAAGAGATGGAATATGGCTTGGAACATGCCATAAAATTTTAACAATAATAATAATTTTAAAAAGTCCAAATTTTGTATAAATACCTGGCAGGTTTGTTTCAGTTCTCACATCAACTTCCATTAGGAAATCATCTCGAAAGAATAAATATCCAATAATAGAAAATAGATATACTAAAATTAGTGCTAAAACAGCAGTTAATATGATAGAACGTCCATTCCTAGTAACTGACTTGATGACATTTTTCAAGGTTTCTTCTTGATATACTACATCTAAGAGCTAAAAGAGGAATCAACATAAAATTACTACCATAAAATATTTTATACATAAAATTTTAAGGATTTCCATGTTTTTAATTGCATTGTGGATTAGCTAATCAAAATAATAAATTCATTTTTATGAGTCACATTATGCTGTTATTAGCAACAGGATTATCAATTTCATGGCACTTACAGTAGGCACTGCTTATAGTTATCATGTTTGTATAATGACTATTTTTTAACATTAACAGCCACAATTTTATAACTGAATATATTTTTCAAAATACCAATGGAATTTATCTAATTTAATATAACCAGAAACATTAAAATTCTTACTTTCACAGCAGATTAATTACAAAAAAGCCAATAAAATTTGATTATCTGAAATTCTTATGCAAAAGTTCATTTTTTTGGACTGTTCACAATGTATTCAAAAATTATTTGACTGATGTTGTATCCATAATCTTAATACTCATAAAGCAACCCTTATCTTAGCATTTGTAGGAAATTCACTAATCTCACCATCTTCTTCTTTAGAAAGTTTAATACACGACATGCTTGAATTGTTTCAAAAAGTGATAAGCAGATATATTCTTATGTCACTAAATCTGCAGTGTGTGTGCAGAATGCTTTATATTCTTCAAAATTCAGGTTAGTTGAAGATTTTTTTTATCCATCTTATATTTTATCATTTATTAAATGGTTGCAGGTTTAAAACAGTTCTTGATTGTCTTTTCTAAAATGCAGCTCCAATACTATAATGTTGCCTTAATTCAATATCGAGTCAATATTAAGGCGATACAGCTCTGCCATTTGGCGATCTCTTTACTTCATTTCAACCTCATCTGGTGACATAACTTCAGTTTAAAAAACAATAAATGATGCATTTTCCATGTTGTCGCACACAAATGGGTAGGGCTTTGGCGATTCAATAACAATATCTGAGTAATGACATTAATCATGATTACATTAAGCACTGCCTACTGTACAAGATATGAATAATATTATTATATTCATGTCCAACATAGTAACCACCATATTTAATATCTTTATATACACTAGCTTAACCTATATAAAAAAATTACAAATAATCATAGATTTCATTTGAAAACTTAATAAATGATGAATTTTTTTAAGCAAAAAATAGTTTTTTTTAAATGATTTTTTATATTAAATGATCCTAAAGGGGATTAATGAGCTTATTTTCTTTCAACTCAATGTGTTTCAACTTTAATCTGATAACATACTCTTATCTTAATCTTAGGCACAAATTTAATTACAAGGCAGATAGCTTTAAAAATTAACACACAATTAAAAAAATATATAAATATTAAAAACAGCTTACCAAAACACTGTAAAAAAATGGATGTGCACAGAGTCCCAAAATACAAAATATTAGATACACCATATGGTACAAGAGTTCAAAATCTGTTAGAATTTGACGAAAACTTTTGGTAAAAGTTCCATGGTTACCCATGATACTGACTAGGTGAACAGCTGTTATGACAACCTGCAAAATAAAATGAGAAAGTGCTATAAGAAGCTCTCATAAAAAGTGTAAAGTATCAGAAATTCCTTTTTTAACACTTCTAAAATTAAAAGCATGCTAAAAACTACTAAAAATTACCAACAATAACAATAATTTAAGATTAAAGGGATTTGGAAACTAGTTCACATCCCTTGTCCTGAAACTGTTCATATGGCTATTCTAAAATAACACATACTCTTTCTTTTGATACACAGGGTGTACATAATTTATTGACTGGATAAAGATGCATATTACAGAACACAAAATAAGAGATAAGGAAAAAATACTGATTGAATTTTATTTAGCACTTCCAAGAATTTTATATTAATGCAATTCAATATGAGCAACATTAGCTGCTCAAAGAACATCAAGTCTGTTCTTGATTTTTCTCCAGACATTATTAAGCATTTGTAGAGTCACAGTAGCTGTTTCTATCATGACATGATTTTCAATTCTTCCATGTTGTGAATCTTTGCATCATAAAGTCATTTATTCAACTATCTGCAGAAAAAGAAGTTCAGTGGTATGACATTCGGAGAAAAGGGATGGTCATGAAAATGGTTCATCTCTACTAATCCAACAAGCTGAGAATGTTTCATCAGGGGAATCACTTACATCTGTAGTCCAATGATAAATTTGCAATATACACAGTTTCAATTGTTCATGAACAACTTTAAGAACAGCTGACCTGAGAATTCCTGTTTACAGGCTGGCATGGTCAATGACTTTACTGAGACTGCACACAAACACATCTTGAATTGTGGAAAAATTTTCATCACTGATGCTTGGCTTACCTGCATCTCATTTATGGAAAATATGTGCAGTCTCTTGAAGCTGTGTTAATCATCTTTAAATTGATTGTTCTGTGCGTGAAGGTTTATTAAATTCATGGCGGAATCGCCCCTAAACTATCTTTGGAGATTTTTTTCCCCATAGCCAGGGAACACACATTACCTTTTCACTACATGACAACATTGTGCCTGCAAATAAACAAGTTCCCTGTCGCCATTCCCAAAAATTAGAACGAATGAGATTCTTGAAAGATATAAATTATATCAATTAAATGATTATATTGATATCAATTATCCCCATAAAATTATATTTCAATTTAATTTTGTTACTTAGTAATTAATTTATGGACACCATGCATTTTAGCATTTTGGATCACAGTACTTCTATCTGGCAAAAACAACAACAAAGTGAGATGCATGTGACATCAAAGCACTTTGTGATGATTCACTGCACCCAGATTTCAATCTAGAAACAAGAAAATTCTAATTCATGTCAGCAAAATATTTTGCAGAAGATACAAACAGTATCACCGACCTGGATAGAAATGATCATGCATACAGGACCCATTTCTTCATATTATCCCTATCACAAGTTACCTAATCTTCAATAACCATAAATGCAAGAATATTCTCATGCCAATATATAAAACCTTTTTAGTATTTTGTGCATACATTTCCAGATGAACATTTTCAGAAGCATAAATGTATGGTATTTTTGAATGGAAGACTGGTTTTGCAACAATACTGCTGTATTCAGAGGGAGGTTATGATTTTGCTCAAGTTGCAATCAGGGGGGGGGGTCACATACGAAAAGGCACTAGAATGACTAATTAACTTTAAAAAATATTTAAAATGTGTCGCATGTCTTAAAATGATGGTTAAATGGTGAAGTGGGCTCCTTACTTCATATATCTGCCACTGTCTGCACTGAAGCCTAATTTTCTAACATTGATATCCTGAGAAAAGATTAAAAGCTGCCATATACTGAGATCATACCATTCAGATACTAATAATAAACTTGTTCATATTTCTTTCTCTTAGACACAATTCAATCACTGCCATGCTACTCTGTGGAGTATCCTCGCTTTGCTTATTTACTGTAGCAGACAAGATATGCCATTTCTGCACTTAAACATCCTTCTTACACTAACAACCATAACTTTTAGGATGGGTGATTACTCTAAATATATAATTTAACATGATAGTCTCTTTGCGAATATCTGTGTACTTTTGACTGTATGAAACTGAACTATATATATGGTATGAGACTAGGACATGCAAACTGAGCTACACATATAGGTTCTAAAACAGTGCTTCTCAAACTCTTTTGCCCCATGCACTCCTTTCATTATTGCTAAAACATCATTACTTCCTTCTTCTCCAAAACTCAAAAAATATATTCATACATTTATTTATATTCAGATTATTCTTTTAATGCATTTTTGACACAAAGTATAGAAAATGTTGATAAGTACCAAAACTTGATATTTACATTTACTGTTCCTAACATCCAAAGAGTTGGCTGAAGTCCAACAGAATATATCATTCTAAGTATTGAAGAAAACACATAGGCACGAATAACAGTTGTTCCAGGAACAGTTATGACTGCAGCCAAGGAAGCAAACATTACAGTCCAAATCAAGCCAGATATACGAGGATCAATTTTACCTAAACAAAAAAGAAAGTTCTTTTAAAAGTTTATCTGAAAGAAATCATCAGACAAGCACACACTTAAATAACAGGTAAAAAAGTCCATACATGCCAAAATTACACTCACTTCCAAAAGTTAAGCACAAAGATGTAAAATACAAAAAAATCAACAAATACTGCTTTGATTGACACAAAATTTGGCAGGAAAGTAGCATATATATTTACGCATAACACAAAATCAATAATTACATACAGAAAGGAAAACCATATTAAATTTTTGTAAGTTATCAGATAACGAGATACTGGAGACTTAAGCAGAATTATGTATAAAGTGAAAATAAACAGCATAAAATGAAAAAAAGGACATTAATAGGGTATGTGATCCCCCCTTATCTGTATACAAACTTTACACCTTGTGATCATGCTTTCGATTAGGTGGTCAACCACCGCAGAATTAAGCAATCGCCATTCTTCTTGTAGAGCACTTTCCAGCTCAATAAGAGTGGCTGGAGGTGGGAGACGTGAAGACACAGCACGGCCGAGAGCATCCCAAAGATTTTTAATGGGATTAAGGTCAGGCGAATATGCTGGCCATGCCATACGCACAATCCCTTCACTCTCCAGGTAGTCACTGACGATGTCAGCTCTATGGGGACATGTGCTATCATCCATTAAAACAAAAGTAGGGCCAACTGCTGCAGCGTACAATCTCACAATGGGTTCTAGGACTTCATCTCAATACTGAACAGCCGTCAAAGAACTTCGTTTAAAGATGTACAAGTCGGTGGGGTATCCTAATGAAATCCCTGCCCAAACCATAATGCTTCTGCCTCGGAATGCGTGATGTTCGGTGATGTTTTGGAACTGATTGCGTGCTCGTTGTTCACGGTATATCCTTATACCCTTGTCATCTGGCTCCAGAGCAAATCTTGACTCATCAGTAAAATGCCATTGCCCCAGTCAGATACATTCCAATTGACATGTCCCTGGCACCACTGTAACCGTGCCCTTCTTGATTGGAGGGATAGAGGAACACAAACTCGAGGTACCTGTGCATACAGTCCACTCATTTGTAAGCTTTGGCATACAGTAGCTGCAGATATTGCCTTACCAATGAACGCTGTAACCATAGATGTTACACGTGTGGAGGTAGCTCTGCGATTCCACTTGACTTCAGTAGCAATATATCGATCTTCCGCGGGGGTTGTAACCCTTGGGCGACCGTCTACTGGCCTTCGGACAACTGTCGTGTGGTTTGGAATTGTTTCCATAAACGTGAAATTACAGAATGATGAATGCCGAAGAAAAGAGCAATATCTGTGATCGACTGTCCTGCTTCAATGCGCCCCACAGCATGCCAGTGCTCAGAATCTTCCATTCATCTTCTGGAAGTCATAGAAACACGTATGTCTTGAAAATAAATTGTACGAAAGTTTTAAACACCTTCTATCAGCACTTACAATCAACTTCTGTAACCCTTCATAAAGCTTTCATAAAGCTGGCTTCTTATAAGACTGCCTTTTTTGCATATTTCTTGACATGAAAGCATGATTGGCTATTACCTAACATATTTGCATACTTCCATCTACCTCTGCAGCGAATTGCATCCTCTTCACTTCTGATTGCCTTCTGGAAATTAGCATTTTCCTCTCCGTGCTTAACTTTTGGAAGTGAGTGTACTTTATTTACTTGATCATAAGCCAATCCAACTAAAGTTGGCTCCATGAAATAAATAAATAAATCTAATTTCACTGTCTGCTTTAACCCTCTCACTGCAAAATTTTTTTTTTATCAAAACAGGTTCAAAAATTGCATAGTTTTTTAATTAGATATTTCAAATCTACATATATTTTGGAGTTAAAGTATACAAAATTTTTTGTAAAAGTTTTTTTTTTAAAGTATGGAATTAGATCATAAAAAAAAGGTTGTAGGAAAATTTAAACTGAAGAATAATTACATAAAAGAAAAATTTTGAAAATTAATTTTGGCTAAATTATGATTCATTTTATAAAATATAATGGTAAATGTATATATTAATTTTCATTAGTATATACATTTAGCAAACATACTAAATACATAATAATTTTCATTAGTATATATATAGTATGCAAAATATTAACAAAACATTAATTAGAAATGAAATGTAATATGACAAACTTCAAAACAAGGCTCAAGGCCATCTTTGCACCAAATACACGTTTCTTTGCAAATTTTTTTGCCAGTTCTTTTTTTTTTAAGAAACAAACAGCACAATGTCTACGAGTTTCTTTCTTGATGGAATTGGAGGATATATATCTAGCAAAATGTCGAGCAGTTAGTCTCATGTGATTGACAGTTGAACTACAGACATCTTTGAGCTTTGAAAAGAGAGTGCAAAATGTGTTTGTATATTTCTGAGAAATATTGCCTGTGGAAATACGCAATACGGGATACGCAGTGAGAGGGTTAATGGTCCCGATTCAAAGCTAAGAGAAACTTTTTCAAACTGCAAAAAAAAGTTAAAAGAGAAAAAAAAAGGGGCATTGCATTGGCTTGCTATATGGTACATAGTATGCAACAGAAAAATTTTTGTGCTCAATGCCTAGTTACTTTAAAGTGCATTCTAAAGTATTTTTAAATTTAAAATTTTGATAGTTGCTTTATGTAACAATCTTATAAAAATATATATTACATACCTATAAAATAATAAAAAATTCAGCCAACATGTTAATGAAATTTTAATGTACCTGCTGATTTTACTACTGTTAAAATTTTGACATGTTCGCAAATACACAATGGTAACAAAATCTTTTTCAAGCATGCACTTAAGTAATACATATGTAAAATACATAACACTAAACATGTAAAAATTTTACCTGTGAAATCGGGAAATGGATAAAAAATAGCAACTATTATGTTCACTAGCACTGCTAAATTAAAGGCTATGGTGCTCCACATGGACATGTGACGGCTTACCCAGTAAAGAAGAGGTTGTCCTGGCAAAGAAAGATTATTGTTATGCTGATTAAAAAATATTCGCAATATTAACACAGATTTGAAAAGAATACCATATTTGACAATATTACTTAAAGGAAGAGAACACTGCATGAAACAGAGTACAAAGGAGACAAAACTACAAACTGCACAAATGATAAATCTTGAATCTTACTGAACAACAATACGAAAATACACAGTTATAATTTGGAAAACATAAAAAATAACTGATCATTCCATTTGGTATGTAATGGACTAATGGTGAACTAAAATATAATATTGATCCTTACATTAGTTGCCTGTATGAACAACACAATATTTTTTCATGGAAAAACATGGTAAGTTTGTCATTTATTTAAAATAATTTCTGCATCTGAATCCAAACACTGTACCCGACACCTATATTTTACCCCTCCTAAAAAAACAACCCACATGGGGGGGAGACTTTTGGTTCAGTTTTACAAATTACCATACCATTTTCCACTTGAATAAATAAACTTTCTATTACTGTAAAGAGCACTATGTATTCTTGCTGTTTAAATCTATTTTTACTGAAATCAGGTGACAGTAGTTATAAGAGGAAAATACCAGTTCTTCTGTCTAAAGAACAGTTCTATATATTGCAGACAATAAAGACAAGTTTGTAACATGTAAACAAGAAAGGCATCCCTTGATTACAAGAATTAATCGTTTATGTGTACACTAAACCAAAAATTATTTATTTACTACTTTTAAAATCATATAAATATCTCCTAACAACTCTTGAAATTTCTGACTCCAACTACATAAAGTTATGCCTCTTCTGATTTATTTCACTTCTCCCCTTCCCCTCATTTTGCTAATCACATATATGTAGAGAAATAATAAAAGAGCAATAATTTTAGGTTGCATACGTATTATATGTTTGTTTATGTTTGTTAAGCATAAGAACCTTTGCATAACAGACAGCTTTTTTAATTACAGCATAAAAAGGAAACTCATGAAAATAAAATATATAACTGTAGCCAAAAATAATGAAAAGGATCATGATTAAAAAAACATGCTTTACTGCAGAGTGGTTCTTGGTTACTCTGTCAGAAGGGGAGGGGGAAGGAACTACAATTAGCAAATGCTTACATATTTTAAAAATAATTTCAACAAGAATAAAAAAAAAGAAGCCAAAAGTTAACAAGTGTATTATTTTTGAAATCTTCAGTTAAGAGTTCGATCACAGGAAATTTCTATCAAATGTCCCTTTTCTTCATGAGATAAAATTTCAGGTGCATTTCAGCAAGATGGATTTTTAATCCATTTTCTTTCTCATAATCCTTGGGAAAATACATGTTGAAATAATTTACCAATGAAAAACAGTGATTTTTAATGTTGCATGCTAATCCTTCTTCTATTTTCAGATTATTTTCGGTTAGAAAACTTTCCAAAAGTTGTAAAAAGCTTAATTTATTTCATCTCTAATGATAAAAAAATTAACACTTTGTTATTGCAATCCTAAATTTAATTCATTTAACTTTCCAAAAATATCAACTAAATATGCTAAACGCACCCATTACGATTCACTAAATAAAAATTCTTGCAATTCAAGTTTTGAATCACAGAGAAAAATGTGAATTTCTGGTTCAAAAAGGCGACTTAAAACTTTGTTTCTGGATAACCACCTTACTTCGGAACATAATAAAAGCATTTCATGTTCATTGCCCATCTCTTGGCATAAAATCGTAAATATTCTTGAATTTAAAACTCAACATTTAATAAAATTAACAGTTTTCACAGCTTGATTCAAAACAATATTGAGGTTTTCGGAGCTTGTTTTGACTACTAAAGCTTCACTATGAACAGAATTAGTTTCAGGTGTGACTTTCTTTATTTGAGAAATAACACCGGAATATTTTCCTGTTAAAGCCTAAATTCTGTCACTGCATACGGAAATGCACTTACTTCAAGGAATATCATTCTTAACATGAAATTGTCAATTACTTTTAAAATTTCATTTGCAGTTGCTCTACCTATCCTCTAACAGCTGTTTAAAGGAATCAAAAAGATACAAGAACTCTTATTTGTGCACAACATTAAAATTCATACAATTCAAAAACAAGTGATATATTACATCATAGGGAAGTGATGAATTTTTGTGATATGAGATATTTTATATATGCACCTAACCTAAATCAATACACATCATCAAAGTGATAGTCAATTTTATGCTACACACTTTCTAGATGCACAAATACTAATAGAATATGTTGCAGTAATAATGTGCTACCAAAATTTTTGTAACATGGTGAATAGAGTCCGCAGATACATAATGTCTTAAAGGAATTCCCAAGAAAAAAAGATCTGATGAGCTACAGGTCATATGTAGAAGAGATTGATATTTTATGCATTTTAACCATGTCAACAATAAGGAATGTTAAGACAAAACATCGAATGTAATGGCACATAAGAAACTTTAATTTTTCTTTGCCCCCATCAGAACGTTTTGGCACTGCAAGAAATAATCATTTCCCATGCAAATAAAGTTTTGCTTCTCTTTGAAACATCCCATACACATCAGATATGATATATTCATAAGCAACTACTTAGTAACTGTAATAAATTTCTAAATAAAAACTAAAAATAAATATATTTAAAATGCACCTCTAAGTTTCTTTTGCCATTTCATTTCGTTAAATAAATCATCTGTTCTTTCAAAGAAATCAGATACCTAAGAATTGAGAAAAAGAAAATGACATAAACACATTCATTGATTTTTTATACAATTTCAGATAAGCATAAATTTTACATATTTAAATGCAGTAATTGACATCAATGTCTTTAAACTCTTTTAGAGCAAATTCAAAAAGCAACAGAACATATAAAAAATAACAAATGAGAGATAAAGAACTGAATTTTTTAGTTAGTTTGTTCACCTTGCTTCCTTGTTCATCCCTTTCAGCTTTATAATAAACTTCCATCTTTGATTCTCTGGTTAAAAATTCACAAATCTGAGGGACAGGGAAGACAATTTGCTCCATTGTGCGATCATGACGAACAATCTAAATTCAACAGAAGAATGGTAAAAACGTTTAGTAATGACACATTGCTTCAGATGTAATTAGTACAGCAGGGCACTTTACAATTTAAAAAAGTTGTAAAGTGTACAAAGCATAAAAAATTAAAATGATATAAAAGTTTTAACATGCACATTTTAGCATCATGTAAGTAAAGAGGCATTTTTATTTCCTCGTACCAAGGAAAGGAAATAAAATATTTTGGGTATAATATTTCAACAGAAATAACAATTTTGATCATTCCCGAATCCATTTTGAATTTTTTTTTTTTTGCACAAGGTTTTTTATATATATATATAAATCATGTAACTCAAAAACAATCAGTCATAGAATGCTGAAATTTTGTGTATGGGATTGCTATAACATTTAGATATGCACCTCCCCTTTTTACAGCAATCGGCAAAAGTGTGTATGTGTGTGTATATATACACACACACAGGGGTGAGTATTATTTTTTATCTTGTAAATTTGATCGTTTATTTGAACCAGTATCAGTAATATGTGGAATAAATTTCATTCATTTCTGACAATTCCCTCACGGTGCTGCATTTTTCAAAAACATTAGTGTATAATTGTAGTTTCAGAATTAATTTATTTCGGCTAAGTCAGTTACAGAATTTGTATTATGCTATTCTTTTCGTCCCATTCAATATGAAATACCCTATATATTTATTCATCAATACAATTACCAAAAGAAGTTTCTTTCAGCTTCAATTTTAATTTATTAAATAAGAAATAATCTAAGATGTAAAAACAATGAATAGCAGATAGGAAGAAACCAGTTTCCTCAGAGACCAAAAAGTCATGGACATTCTTAACCAATACTCATGCAAGAGCAAAAAAGTGTTTTGCTTCCAACAATGCAAGGAAATCCAGTGAATATTTGTTCATAACAGCTTTAAAAGCCTTCAAAATGTCTAACAATAAAATCTTTATGAAGAAATTAAATAAAAGCAAAGAAAATTACGTACATCATCTTGATATGAGACTTCTGCAGGAATACTCTCATGGGTGAAGGGTATCCTATGTCCTTTTAAATCAAATTCTGGACCCTTCTTAATAGCTCATATTGGAAACACTATATTTTTTATCATTCCCGATACAACATTTTTCAATAAATACGAAAATTTCTCGTCTGCAGTTCTGACTGAAGCTATGCAATGTTGCTCATTATCATATTATCAAGAACAACGAACCTTTTTTCCCTCCAGATCTTCTACTAAAATGATGAGCAGCAGTTTTATTTAATTAAATGAGATCTACAATAAGCTTAATAGATAGATGTCAACTAGGCAGTAAAACCTAACAATGTTTTACCTAGTTAAAAAAAAACCTTTAGAAGTAAGTCAAATATGACTACTCTGCTTTATTTGCACTCAAGAGTTTTTTTTCTTACTGTTACCTCAATGTGCCAATTATCATTAAAGCAATCTTGGAAATTTTGGCACACACTTGAATATATGAATGGGCCAAACTTGCCATGAATATAAACTTGTTCAAGATACAGCCCTTAATCTGCAATAATACATGTTATTTACTCACTATTCCTTATTTTCTGATACAGCTACTTCAGGTGCCACTTCTGCTAAAGAAACTTTCTTAGAAATGTTGTTTGAAAATTCATTTCTAACACAGAGAAAATTTTATATAATATATATGTGAAGGGGTATTTAGAAATGATGCTGTTTGAACTACAGTATTAATCAGAAAAAATTACAGAACACATCACATAAATATATAAAATAATTTATGAATAAGCTAGATAACCTTTCTTTTGGGCAAGTGTTCTCCTTCACAAACTGACCACTTTTTTATTAATATGTGAATAAAAATCCTTATTCAGTAAAAGAGCTTGGAAAAATGTAATTCAAAAGATCATTACTTGTACAAAACTCCTCTTTAGACAAACTTATCTGCCACTAAGTAATGCAGAGAATAAATGTTTGGATATGCCAGAAAATTTGCAAAAAATACAATTAAGGTTTTAAACAGGACCTTTAAGTATAATTAAATTATTATATTATTGTAATAGGTAGCTGCCAAAGGAAAATTTGATCTTCTGGAATAATGCCAAAAATTGTTGATAATAATATGTATTTCATGGCCCAAATGTTATTTTTGCCCTTGGCTCTCAAGAAAATAGTACTTTTGTGCATTTCTCACTACTCCATTTCAAGTTACTGAAAGCTAACAATATACTTTTTATATAACTACATAATTTTTGTACAATTGTTTGCATAAATATTTTTTTAGTGAAATCTTAAGATATGAAATTATACTCTCCCTTAAGTTTTACAAGAGAAAAACATCAAGTTCAGAATTTCTAACAAAAACTGAGAATCTGTGGTTTGAATTTAAATATTTCACAATGCTGTTGTACCATAAAAATGTATTTTTGTATAACTGTCTTTTGAAAATAAATTTTTAATAAAATTTTAGGCTACAATTCTGTTACACTCTTTTATTTTAAAGAAAGTATCTGCAAATATTTTCAAAGCAGAGAGACAACAAAAATGAATTCTACAAACAGAAAATTGCTTACTTCAATTTGAGCAGTATGGCTAGCATAATATTGCAAAGCTTGATTCATCTTAGATTCAGGATCAGCAAGATTAGGTTTCAACATAGCTGCTAATTCTTTATTATGCTGAGCAAGCTGGTGGCACAAAATGTAAATGTTGTGACCAACTTCTTTTGGTGAAACCCCATCATCAATTTCAAGAACATCTTCACTCTCTTCATCATCTTCATCTTCACCTTCCTGATGATATGCATTACATGCTACATCCACCTATCACAGATATAAAATAATTTTCTTATGCATATTAGACAAATTTATGTATTTTCTACACTGAATTTTAGATTTTTCTTACCTGGATTATACATATAAGATAAAAGTACGTAAATCAGAATTATAATTTAAATTAGCAATAGTCCCTTAATCTTTCATTTTAATTTGAGTACTTCCCTCTCTCTTCTAAAAATAGTAATAACTTTTTGACTGTGTCATTTCTAGATTAATCCTCTCATATAACTTCTCCATAATGATGATGGCCCAGCTAATTTGGAACTCAAAATTTAGAAAAGAACCTTTCTCGTAAGCTCCATACTGGATAACTGTTCACTCTGCTTCTATTCAGACTAAGGGGCTGCCTCGTTTTCCTATTACAATAATATCAAAAAAGTAAATGTTCTTGAAAAGGCCTTAATAGTGCACTAATTTGCTTATGCAATTTGCTTTGGTCACAAAATGCTTATTGAAATAAAAATGAATATTTAATCTGCCTCGGCTTCCAAGTTTGCTTTTCATTATGGAACAACATCTGAACATCTATTTTATCAACATTCCTACATCATTACATCTCAGTTTACAACAACATTACAGAAATATGCAAGAAAAATAAAAGGTATTGTCATAAGTTTGCATAAATTAAGAAGAAACTGAACATTAAAAATAAGCAAGGTTGTCTCGAGAGCATAACGTGATTATTATTATTTAATTTCCGAATATGTTTTTTCAATAGTTACTAACTAGATTTAATTGTTTAAAACAAATAATATTTTTATGTTGGCAATGTTTCAAACGCAGGCTCGAGAGCCACGTATAGCTCTCGCACGAGAAACTAGAGATAAAAATTTTATTTCAAAATGTTTAGAACAGGTTTTTCTCTTGTGATTGTATGTAGCCTTTTTAATTTGGACGTTCAATAAAATTATTTTGCTGTGTTCCATCATTAGAGTTTTCATTAAAGTTCAACTTTACATCGTTGAAGCATTAACACTACACCACAGCAGTAATATTAAAATTGGTGGCAGCATTTAGGGATTGTTCCTGAGAGTAAATTTTAGGAACGGACTTTTTCGCCTGTGAACTTGAGTTAACTTATTGCGTTAATTTCCGAGCGTCTCCTTGTGTGAGTGTTCCGGATCGTCGAGTGGATGTTCCAGAAAAGGCAGTATTGTAAAGGACTTTATGTGAGCAGTCAAGACTTTCTTCTCTGCACAAGAACGATCTAATTTTTGGTGCAAGGACAGTTCGCGTGGTGAAGCCTCTTCAGAAAGTGACAGTGTGTCAGAAGGGAACACCGGAGGAAGCGTGATCTAGTGCCACAAAATTATGAAATTTCCCGGAAG
>KK121646.1:208944-223468 GCA_000611955.2 Stegodyphus mimosarum | reverse complement strand
AAAAAAAAAAAAAAACTGCCTTGGCTGCCAAGTTGTTGTTCATTATGGATCAACATCTATGAAATGCAATATCTCCACATCTGTACTATCAATGTTTCTACAATCTAAATTTGCACACACACATATACGCATGTACACACAAATGTTTTATTTAAGCAGTTTTGGATTATCTCCTAGGAAACAAATATATATATACATATATATATATATATACAGTTTTTAAGTAAAAAAATACTGAATAATTTAGCAACAAAATACAGCAGTGCCAAGTAAACACAGAAATACATTAAAAAATGCATTGTATTAGCAAAACCCTGGATAAATACTAACACCTACACTTAACATGATCTTCATGCAGCATATAAAATACAGTGAGTTTCAATTACTAAATTATACATATCAAGATATTAAATAAAACAAACAATAAACTATACTGTATGCCAATGATATCAAATACATAGCCTGTGGGTTGCATATGGCTCCTGAAGCAATTTTATGTAGCTCACAAAGACATTTGTTATAAATATACTGCTGCAGAAATTTCAAGATTTTACTTATTTAAGTCTATATTATTTTCATTCTCATTAAAAACAAATTTGTATTCACATTAAAAAATTCCCATAAATATAAATTTGAATTTTTTTCCTTTTGTGATATTATTACTTCTGTTTAAATATGTTTTAATACACATTAAATAGTAGTTTATAGAAATTTAAAATTTATTTAAAATATTTTTTATTTTATTAAAAAAAATTCTGGCCCATTAGTTGTTTTTGATCATGCATGTAGTCACATATAATTTGAGTTTGAGACCACTGCTGTATGTTACACTGAGCATTTAACAATATACTTTGATATGCATAAAAATAAGGATTTTAATATTTTAGCTTATTTTAAAAGACCATATAATATCATAAAAAAATTTTTAAATGGTGTCAGGAAAACAATAATAATGTTAATAATTAATCATAAAATTTCCACCCATTCATAAAAATTCCACTGCATAAACAATGAAGAGACTTCTAGATCACTGAGATTTTTTTTGACTCATATTTGCATCATGGGAATACAGTAACAGTGTTTTTGAACTGTTATACTTTATATTACAGCTCTTTACTACTTTACATGGATTTCATCTTGTAAATTATTTCGTTCTTTTCATATTTTAAACCTTACAAGTCATTTAGGTACTTCTTTAGGTTTTAAGGAAAAGTTCTCAGGTTTTCAAGTGTTATTGATAGATATCTGAAAGTGTAGGTTTCTTAATCAGCAGACAGGAGGCATGACTTTATAAATATAAGTATACAGAAATATACTACATGTCCCACTCAGTTAACATAATGCTTCTGTAATACAGTTTGCTTGGGAGAAGTTTAATTTTTTTATAATACATTGCAAATATTTTATAGCAACATAACATTTCCCTTCCTTTTCTTTTTTTCTCATGAAATGCATTAGTTTTACTTAATATACTAATACAGAATAATACGCTAATTATGAACATCTGCAAAACACAATATACTTACTATTAAATGAGCACTTCAGTGTTGCTGTATTGAGACATATATGTATGAAGAACCTCAAATTCATTTAACTTGATTTTTATGAAAATTTTTATTACTATTAAGCAGTATTATGGAGTTATTTATAAATTTATAGCTGTCAGAGCTGTGGCAAATTGTGTGCTTTAGTAAAATAAAGAAGCAAGACTTCCCTATCTTCTTCAAAGTCCAAACAATAAAAACACATATGGGATTACTTTGTTATAATAAATATTAACACCCCATGAGAAATTTTATATCAAAATGTTAAAAGCAAAAATATAAATTATGACATCAAAATAATAATAGAAAAGTTCACACCTATTTATTTAATTAAAACATACAAAATTTCATAATCATCATGTCATTTTTATTATTTCAGGAAAACTCACCAGTTGCTTGGGGCTCATATTGTACAAAATCCTTTCAGCATTTTCACTGTCTCCACGACTTTCCATAATAGCCAGAAGCAATTTAGAAGCATTATTCTAAAATTATAAATGATAGAGAAAAGATGCATTTCAATAATAATTAAAATATTGCACTCAGTAAAAATAAGTAAAAACAAGTAACTGGATAAAATAACTTTAATAAAGATTCTTTATGATTATTTGTAGCTTCACAAAAAGTCAACAAGATATTGTTCTTCATAAAAAGGAACAATTTATACGAAATAAGAAATTTTATGAGGGGGGGATATTGTTCAGAAGAATGAAAGTTGAATATAAAGCATTAAACCTACATATACTCAAACATATATATTGTACCCACATGCATAGGTTGACTATTATCAAGCATATACTTAAAAATATGACAAAAACATGACATTTGCACTAAATGTTGAAACCAGGAGTTTGGACAATCAGAAAGTATTTTATTTATTTATTTATTATTATTATAAAATTTTTACATAAGCTTACAAGGCTGAAAATTTTTTATGCAAGAAAAAAAATCCTTTCATATTTTTCTGAAAATGCAAACCAAACTATATATGAACAAGAATAATAACAATTTTATGCTCCTATTAGTTTATAAACTGTATTTATATACACACATAACACATAAGTACCATCACAATTTTGAACTCGGGGAAAATATGAATATGTGCATTTCAATGAGTAAGATTGACTCCTAAATAATCAGATATCAAGAAACAATATCATGTTTTGCTCTTTTTGTCATAGATGCAGAAAGAACAATGTCAGATTGTTTTTTGAAATACTCAACTATCTTGAATTAAGATGATAATTCCCCTCTCCAAGTGAACTTTTAGAAAATTATAGCCATCTCATATGCACAGCCTAACATTACTGGGTTCCAGATGAAATTCAACTTTAAATTACCCTAATTTTTCATGATCAAATGGAACTATTCCTCCAACCAAGCATAAAGAACTAATTATCAGATTTAAATATAAGTAACCGCATTTTTATGTGATGCAAAATACAGTGAAATAACCATGAGTGTTAAAGAATAATTTAAAATAACTTATACTGTGAAGCAAAGGAAAAAATACTTATAGGAAACATGCACTAAATGATCAAGTAGGCATTTGAAAAATAAATATATTAAATTCTAGAAAAAACTGTTCATTCTACAAGAATTTAAAACAGTACATTATTCACATTAAATATTACTCTTTTGGTGATTCAAAATAAAATTAAGGAGTTTAGAATTCTGCTGTATCGAAAAACGTGTTTGATTAATTTAGTTATTTATTACACAATCACACAGTGTATTGACTTCTTAACAATGGATTTTACTTTTGAATGGCAATGACGTTTTTAAAGAAAAAGGTAAAAAAACAGTGAAATTTTTAAAAATAAAAGAGTACAGCTCATTAAAAAGTGAAGAACAAAGTCATAAGTTTGATAAAATTATTTATGTGATGGATAAAGTACTTTCTGCAAGAAAACCAAAGCTTATAGTAACTATTCATTAACTTTCTTTTTAAGAGGGGCAGTTTTTAAGTACTGTATAATATTTAAATTATGGACCATTTTATAAATAATCTATTTTTTTTAATTAAAATTTTCCATGTCCTTTTCAAAGAAAACTTATATTTCTTCTTATCATGTCCCCTTTTTCTCATTTTTCAGGATTTCCTAACTGCATTTAAACATAATAATTTAATACTAATCTGCTAATTTTTTCATTAAAAAAAAGCCCATTCTTTTATCCTAAGTAATAAATAATGTCATATTTTGAGGAAAATTATAACAGATTGTTTAATTATCTTCCTCAGAGAACACCTTTAATAATTGAAACTCATTTTTGTGAAATCATCTTATACCATTCAACATATTTTCTTCTCATAAAACACCAACGATGTCATCTTTTACTCGGATCAATACATATATAAAACTTTATTTAAAATCAGCATCTGTTTTAAGTCAAATTTCATTGACGAAAATCATGAAAAATAAATTTATGTTTCAGTATTTAAGAAGTGTTATCAAGCACTTTACACAATAAAAGACAGAAAATTTTAGGTTTCTGTTTCAATGATTAAAATTACATTATTCAGTATATTTCACATGATTTTCTTTAAATTGTATATTGATAAATAGTCAGTCAATAAAAATTCGGTAGAGATAACACAGAGTAATAATTTACTCATAACAAAATATTCAGCATATACACCATGCCCATAAAAGTCCTTATATGGCCTTTATAACTGATGATCAAAAACATGTACTTTCAATTATAAAAATGTTTTTAATAACACAAGTATTCATATTTTAGCATTTTTAAATGTAAAAACTCAATTTTGAAAAAATTATGGAATTTAGTAGCTTTTTTATATGATCTTTATTTAGCAAAAATTTAAACTCATTCTAAAAAAATTAAATACCACAGATTTGACGCTTTTCTGACAAAAAATGGCTGAGATATGAATGTCCTTTAAAGCTTTCAAATTTTTATAGATTTTGTAGTTCAAAAAATCAAACTTTTATTCAAAGCATTTTCATGTAAAATTTTTTTTTATTTATAATTTTTTATATTTGGTATGCCAAAAGCATTTTCACACATGCTATTTGTAAGCTTTCCAATGCTAAAAATCCATTGGTTTTCACTTGCAGTTTTGTACTTTAAGATCCTACTATAATATTCCAACAAAAAATATTTTCATTTTTAAATTATGCAAATAATGTTATGTGCCAATATTTAAAGCTTCTCATTATTTTATAGAACATGATTTCTAAAACTGTTTGCATATAAAATCTACTTTTTGTGAAAATTTGTATTGATGAAAATATTTCATAACAGTCTGTGTATGCTTATTACTTAATATATTAACATCAGGAACTTACCAAACTGATATTTCATTTGAGTAACATACAAATTCATATAGTTTGCCTTTTGTTTTGTTCATGACTCCTTAACAAGATTTGGAACTTTAAAATTAAATACCTTTTTGTATTTTATTTAAAAAAATGAGTATAAACTTTTACTAAATATAATTATAGGGATTATGGAACCATATAAAACGGTTAAATTTCATAGTTTTTACAAAACTATTTTTAAAATTGAAAAAAAAAAATAAAAAAAAAAAAAAAAAAAAAAAAAAAGATTATTTGTTTCATTTGAACATTTCTGTAACAGAAACTATATGCTAATCAAACAACGACTAGCTTCAAAAATAAAGGTCACATAAACACTTCTATGGAGACAGTTTATACTTATATCAATGATTTGGATCTATTGTTACATATTGGTAAATTTACAATTGAGAAAGCAATATAAACAAACCTTTAATTCTAATACAAGATCCATTCTTTTCTTTCCCAATGGATTTATATCATTCAGGATGAGTGCAATTATTATATCAATTCCGTTGCTTTCATGTACAGCTATGCAATTCTACGAAAAGGAAAACTTTTTAGAAATGACTTTTATTGAATGCAGGTAATATTAAACATTAAAAAATATTTTAATAAAACCAGCATAAAAGAGATACACAATACAATGCATATTTATACTCAGCTACTTCA
The DNA here is from genome assembly GCA_000611955.2 of Stegodyphus mimosarum. NCBI lineage: Eukaryota > Metazoa > Arthropoda > Arachnida > Araneae > Eresidae > Stegodyphus > Stegodyphus mimosarum. The sequence continues at coordinate 217,932 of KK121646.1, read as the reverse complement.
TGAAATTCTTACTTGATTTTCGTGACAAGGCCCTTGACAATATTCAGTGAGTGTTTCCAGGGTTTGGTCAACAAGAGAAACATTATGTTCATTGATGTAAAGTCCAAGCAAACCTAATCCTCCAGTTGTACTGCCACAAATGCAATCGAGAAACATGAGTGTTTCAGACACAAGATTGTAGTTATTTTTGTTATTTTGGTTTCGCAAAAAGTTCTGTAAAAAGATAAAATACAAAGAAAGATTTCAGCTAGTTATGAAGAACAAATTTCAGATAATACTTTCCCCAAATTTTCATTATATTTAAATATATACCCCTCCAAAAATATGATATGGCCACCAATTCCATGTTTTAAATAACAAATGAGCTTTAAGTAAAAAGTCATTTCTGGTTTATTGCTTACACACAAAATTTAATTTGTTGTTCTAATAAATAGAAAGATCTGTATTATGAAATTCTGAATTATATTTTATTAAGTATAATTGGTCAAATGTAAAAATTGCTTTTTTTAAACTTATAGCAACACAATCGAATGCTTGCCTATTTATAAAATTAAAAATCGTTTTCTGCTTGGCAATTGAGTAACATACTATTTAATTGGTTTTTAATTAAAGAAAATTAAATATTTATAATCTTTGAAATAAATACATTGAAATGAGTACAATAATTTAATTTTCTTCTTAAATTTCTGTTGAATGCAATAATTTAGTTCTTAATTATGTTATCAATCTACAGTATCAACAAATCTAAATTTATTTTCATCTACATGTATATTACCATAGCAGATATCAGTACACAATATTCATTCAACTGCAACAATATGTTATGGTTTAGATGTGCAACAGTTATGATATGTCGATCGCTGAAAAACTGTTATAGGCTTCAAGTACCATTTCCAATTTCTAATATTACTCAAAATCTAATTAACTCTCTATAAGAATGCAAAAAAACTTATATACAGAAAACAGTAATTTTTTATATAAAGTTATTGTGGGAAAAAAAAGATAAATATTAAATTAATTATAAGATATTAAAATACATATATAATTCAGAATTCTTAAAAAAATTACATTTACATTATATTTATAGTTTAATGTTACTACACGGCCCATGCAGTTCAAAGAAAAATAAAAATTTAATTACACATCACTCTTGGCACTGATTAAAAACTGATGCAATAAGCAGGATTCTTTAAAAATATCACTGAAAAATATTTAAATTGGTCTTTATGATCTTTTATTAAAATGAAATTTAACAAAAACATATTTTATTTACTTATGCATTATTTTTACGTTGGTTAAAATAGCTGTAGATTTGGCATTAACTACATGCAGAATTAACAGTAAAAGCTTCTTCAAGTATCTGCAATATGCAGCAGAGCTCCAATAATCCACGATTGCTTAACTGGCAAATGCCTATGAGCCCACATTCAATTTTAAATTGAATGTGGGGGGGGGGAGTTGGGGGAAGAGGAAGAACAGGTAAAGAAATAAATTTATTAATGAAATTATTTTGCTTTTTTTGCACCCCCAGATAATTCCTCTATTTTTATAATAAATGATGACCATGAAACTTGGCAAATTTTTTGGTTTAGATAAACCCTTACTTTTAGAAACATATTTAGCTGCCTTTTAATATTAATTTCAAACTTATGCAATTAATTAATTAAAAAATATATGGTAGGCATCAAAAGTTAATTTGTCCACAATTTTTTAGAAATAGCCTTTAAATTTAAATAAACTTCATAGCTAACTTAGTTATACTATGCACAACAAGCAAACATGCTTACATCAAAAGTGAATAGGGATAGATTCTTAATAGCGAAATTTGTTGTGCATTAAAAAGGGGGGAAATATGGCAAAACGAGAGGCTACAAAACAGAGAAATTTTCATTTAATGGATCCAAAATTTACTTCTAGCACATTTTGCAGCATTATTGATCAAACTGTATATGCATAGAATGTAATAACAGAATTAGCACAGGACTTTATATTAGGGAAATCTTTACTATTGGAGGCTTTGTAAACAATATAATTATTTCTTTTTCTCATTTAAGAAGCATTAAAATTCATCAGTGGATCACAGTTTTTTTACATGTTTTTCCTTTGTATTGACATTCATTTCTTTGTATGTAATTATATTTAAAAAAATGTGAGTCTCACAAATAATTTTTAAGGTGTGAGTTTGTTTTATTTATTTACGTTTAGGTAATCCCTATGTGTAAAAATTAGAAAGAGAAAATAGAAGCAAAACTCAGGATGACATGATCTGTAACATTCAAAATTCCTTAATCCACAGATCCCTTAGTCCTGAGGCATGTTTGTTGGAATTATACCATGATTGTTGGAATTATACTGAATCCTAATCCTTTACTTGTTTGAATTATGGATGAAATATAGTTTTAATACACATGTGAGCCCTAAACTTTTTTTTTCATTTTTTTTTTTAGAGTGTAGCTTTTTATGGATCTTCTCCCCCCTATTACTTCCAATACAAAAAGAAATTTTTTAACTATAAGAACACAGCTAATCTTTTGGGGATTATACACTGAACATGCATTATATCACTATCATCTCCCAAGAAAGTTCCAAGACAGAAATACTCCTAATACCCTATATCTCATTATCAAATTACAAAATAACATTAAAAAGCTTAATTACTAATTCATGTAGCATACAAAGGACTGCTCTGTCTATGAATTTATAACAACATCCAGCTTCATTGAAATTATATTTCTGACAGTCCAGAATTTGAAAACATAAACAAAGAAAATACATAGTGTGGATAGAGAAAGGCATGAATTAAAAAGATATAAGATTTGCTACTTGTTGATCTCCAGAGCAACAAGATACAAAATCTTGCCAAAACAATGCAATCTAAACATACAAAATTCTAAGCACCCAATTTTTAATCCCGCTGTGGCAATAAGAACAGATTTGAAATAATTTTCTCAATCCTTATGCTTTTTCACACGATTTCTCTTTGTTTCATTTTGCATCTGGCCAAATCCCTTAATCTTTCTGTATTCTTGAATCTTCATGATTATAAGTTATATAATTAGAGTTTCTAAGACAATCAAATATTTGAGCATTACAATCGCTGAAAAGCTCACTTTTGTACCTCACCTAGATCAAATAAAGATCAAACGCATCCATATTCTTAATAGACTTAGTAAAATGAATCTCCAAGGTAAGAGTTTATATAAAAGAGCTATTGAGAGAAGATCTTGTATGCATGTGGCGCATGGTGGAGTGGAACGGTCCGAAAGCATAACAAAATTTTGCAAATTCAAAGAATTGCTTTATTGGGGATTACTAAGTGTTTTAGAACTGTTTCCACAGTAGCTCTTCATATTTTGGCTGTATGTCCTCCGATTGATATTTTAGCAGACAAAGAATATGCTACCTTTAAATTAAAATTTGGTATCCAGCTTTATTGAAATGGTTGAAATGGCATAAGGCCTTCCCAATATGAGAGACTACATGGTTTTCACAGATGGATCTAAATTAAATGGTCATGTGGAGGCTGCCTTTTGTGTGTTCTCACATGAGAAACTAAGCTTACAAAGGAAATATAGACCTTCTGACAATGCCTCGGTCTATCAGGCAGAGTCAGTGGTCCTGCGAGAGGCCTTATATTGGCTTATTTCTAATTTTGCGCTAGATCCTGTGGAAATCTATAGTGACTGCAAAAGTGCAATTGTTTCAATTATGGATGTTTGTCCAAGTAACTATCTAATTAAACAGATAAAAGGTATGCTCATTTTTCTTAGCACTTTCAGAGATATTGAACTCTTTTGGATGTAGAGTCCCATTGATACCACTGGTAACGAGTTAGCAGATAGATTGGCAAAGGCTGCCACTGAAAATCAAATTATTGATTTTGAAGTAAAGACTTTTTGACAGTTTGAAATCCTTCTTGAAAAGAAAAAGTTTGACTCTATGGCAAGCAAAGTGGAATGACCCAGATTCTAAAGGAAGATTCACATATAATTTAATCTCAACTGTAAGTGACATTACTGTAAGTGAGAGAAGATGCCTAAGTGATAAGTATCTAAACCAAGCTTTAACTAATCATGGACATTTTCCTTTTTATTATAATAGGTTTTCGATTAAAAATTGTGCCTGTCCATGTGGCACACGTAATGTCGATATCAAGCACTTGTTGTTTAGATGCTCTTCTATGAAAAATATTGTTCTAAGATTTATTCCAGATATTGCTATATTTAATATTCTAAAGGATCTAAGTAAAAATACAGTGATTAAATTGAAATTGTCAAATTTCATAAAATATGTATCTGTAAATGAAATGAATTTATATATCGATTGTATTTAATATTTCCCTGTCTGTTTTAAGAAAAACTAGGGTGTTTATGATATTCTGTTATTTTATTTATTTGTATATATAAGTAACATATTTTTATGCATGTAAATAACATGTGTTATATCTTACAAAGTATGTAATAATGTTCTTTTGTTGGTGTAGCTCATAATTCTCACCAGCTCCTAGACTTTATGTACATATTTCAGTTGTTTATTCTATTTAAAGTTATTTCAGGTAGTATTGTGGTAGTTCTACTGTTTAATGGGCCTGATTTAGGCCATGTTTTATATCTCAATGTTTCTTTAATTAAATAGCTCCACTAAGCCCTGTTAAGCCTCTAATGATGGTACAAGAAGTTCAACTAGTCATATACTATGGTTTAAATAAATTACTTTTTCAACACATTTATATCGCTAGTTATACTAACAATGCCTATAACGACTTCTATCACTTTCACTCATGAATATGGATCTTACAATGAAGCACACAAAAATAATAAGACATTCATTATTACAGCTATTCTTGCCTTTTATAGATCTGATTTTGTGCACATATCAACTTGTATGCCTTTGCTTGTTTATAATGCTGATGCACTTTCTCTATAAACAAGTCATCACTACCCTTACATTTCTTTCTTTTTTTTTTTTCAAAACATGCTTGACTGTGTGAATTATGCTTTTGCTTACCATGCAAAGACTTGTCACAAACAATACTAAAACAAATTATGTTTATACTTAATTTGATTTAGTGTTTTTCTAATGCTAATTTAAATATTTTAATGCTTATCTAAGCAATAACAATAAAATAAAAATTTAAGATAGTTTAGTAAAATGTTTATTCACCTAAACAGTAGATATTTTTGAAGTATTTTATTATATTAATTTTCTAAACTGGTTGGTATGCCACAACAATCTCTCTTAATGCCACCCATTTGTCTCTAGGCCTCCTACTAGAAATCTTACTCCCCATGAAAAAAGGTTCCAGCACCCACAGGGCGTGGTTCTACCCTATGGGAATCTATGAGTTATACGAACATAACTATATCAAATTTACTAATATTAATAAAGAAATAGAGAGGAATTCAGTTTTAAAGTTACATCAATTTGAAAATCTTACCTGAAGATCATAGTTGTGGTTTTCACAGAGAAGTTGAAGAAATCTCAGTATCGGTTGCATAACCATAACTTCTGGCGGGAGTTTATTTTCCTCGGCATCTTTCGCTTTCTCAGCCTTTTCAGCCAAAATTTCCTCTAAAGCAACATGCGTATGAGTACCTAAAATAAGGATTTTAATACCAAACCAAAAATGAAGAAATTTAACTACCAGAAAAATAATTTTATGTGACAGTTGAGCTAATTTTCTTTCTAGGATTATAAAAATTACATGACCTACATAAATGAATGCTATAAATGCAATTTTAAGAAATCCATACAGTATTTATTATTATTATTGTTATTATAGTCAATCAATTAAGTAATACAGAAGACGACATACATAGTTAATTGAATGGAAATTAAAAAAAAACACAAACAGTTATAATGATCAATATTATAATTAGCAGGAAAATTATGTAAACAGTTTACCCATATTTTCAGACATTTTTACTTGCCAAGTTCATTTGATTATGTAAATTAAATCAATATTAAATACAAAGAGTTATGAATCAATCACTATGAATAACGGAAGAATAAATATCAAAAGAAATGAAGAAAAACTAAAGAGAATTTTAAAAAAATTAAATTTATAGAGAGAACTGAAAGGATGGCATTAAATTCAAATCTGTTCAAAAAAGTTAGAATTTTTAATTGCAGAATGTTTATATGTTTTGGGTTACATATTATTAACTTCTGCACTTTTGTGGAAAAACCATCTCTCAAATTCTATGACATTGTTTTTGTTATTTCACTCATCTGTCTTCAAATTTTCGTACTCTCTTATGCTGATGGTTTGTTATCTTAATTTTTCCATAATTTTTCAATAAATAAACTTTCCTTTTCTTTCTTTCTCTCTCTCTCTCTTTTTTTTTTTTAAGTGTCCTAGTTAATCTGGAGTTGACTGTATTACTGTTATTAAATTAATAAATTTGTACTGCTTCATTTAAACATATTTGGTGTAAAATACAATATATTTATTTTCAGTTTGCATACTCATTAACCCCCCCCCCCCAAAAAAAGGTTATCTCTATAAGAAAATATTGCCTTTGACTCACATATTCCTTCACTGACTTTTCAATTATAAGTGCTCTAATAATTTCCTTTTTTTAAAGTATGAAATTCATCATTATGAAAATAAATATATTATACAAATTTATGCAGTAATAAAATATATAGCAATATTGTAGAGAATCTCCAGCAGAAGGCATTGCAGTAAGTCTAAAATGAGTCCTGAAAAAATATGAGTTTCAGTAATAGCAGAGTAGCTACAGTAGATATAGTACGAGATTAATTTATGTAATAAGATTGAATAAAAACATGTGCTTAATTTACGTATACATGCAGAGTTATTTTGTTGAAATTTCTTACATTATTTTATCATTGCCAAAGTGATTTTAAGCAACCCAAGTATTTTTTCCTATACTTTTAAAATATTGCAAAATAAAAGGATCATTTTCTTCTATTCCTACAGTTTTTTTTAAACTTTTATATATTTTATTTTTTAAATTTTAATTTAACAGTCAAATCTTGATTAATCAGGGAAGTACCAAATAGGCTCTACCTTAAAAAAAAAAAGGGTTGTCATTACATATAAGAAAGATGCAAAACGCAACAGCAGTGACAGCAGATACACAGCATTTGGGGACTATTTTTTTAATCCATGACAGTATATAATTTAACTGTACATGATCTAGAATACAGTGCAAATATTATTTAATAATTAACAAAGAAATTCTGACTTTTCAATGTAAGTTTTAATTTAATGACATTTATTACTTATTTCCATCATTTCTAATTACATTTGTTTTTATTTAGAGAAAAATTTTTTTTAATAATGATTTAATTTAAGTAATCAAATAAATATGTTCTTCAGATTAAATTTCTTGAAAATAAAGATGACTTTTTAATAGTACTTTTCTTTTAATTATAATACCTATTATACTTTCTTCCCCCCTTTTTTTAATTGCACTTGGATTAATTCCAGTTTTAAGTTGATCATGAATAATGCTTCAGTAATTCAAGTTATTCCAGATTTGCCAGACAAAGCAATACCAGTAATTCAAGACCTAACTGATTTTACATGCACCTAATATATGCCATTGAACTGACGAAGCACTTTTACTAAAATACCAAGGCTATTTAAAAAAAGAATAATGGACATAATACCCGGATTTTGAGGCTTTCTACAGAACATCCAAATTCACTTGTTTAAGAAAAGCTTCACATAATTTTTTTTTTACAGAGAAGAAAAATACTGTGTGTAATTTTACTTCAGATTTGATAGTAATGATACTATTTCCAAAAGCATGCTAGGATTAGTAAATCAATGTCTATATCATATTTTAAGAAAGAATTATAACAAATTTCGGATGGCACTATTTCATAGGACTAAGTTTTTTAACCTGCATTTTTCTACACTGGGATATATAAATTATCATTTCTTAACTTTCACAACAATTTTATAAATTAAATACCAGATAAAAAAGAATCAATTACTGGGAATCACACTTTTTCAAATATCCTGTTAATACCACTTTCATCCAAGGGGCTTATTGTCATGGATTAAAGATTCAGTATATGAATTTGAAATAATTTCTTATTTTTAATACTGAAGATTAAAAGTCTCCAAAAAGATAACTTTTAATCAGCACACTTTTCAACCACTAATTATTCTGATATGTCAACTTAGAGAAAATTAAACTGATATATGAAACACCTTTCTTAAAATTAAAGTTAACGGACAAATATGGAAAGTATGCTTTTTCAAAAAGTTAAAATTTATAGTACTTATACAAACAGCTGTATCATTTAGTGAAACATTTTTTATCCTTTAAATGGCAAGGAAAATATAATGATAAAGTTTTAATATTAATTCTGACAACTACCTCAGTACTCCTCTCATAATGTAACAAATATTGGAATGACTGGAGCACAAATTTAATTTAGGCTAAATTTTTCCACATTTAGGCTTAGCAGCACAAATTGCCCATGTTGCCGCTTTGTCCCAACAGAGTTATTCAGTGATTGAGGAAGCCATTGCCAAAGGTTTAGCAGATATGAGAATTGTACAGTAACTGATGAAATTAACTGTTTGCATACTAATATGAACTGATCAAAAGACAACTCAATTCAGATAGATTAAAGACTGCTGCCAATGCAAAGAGCTTTATATTTTACTCAAATCATCACAAGAAAAAGGTTGAATTTTACCTTGCCATTATAGCTGTATCAGTCAAACTGAAAGTACTTCATTTATCATATTAATTCAAAAAACATGAAGCAAAATAAAATTACCTTGCCCAAGGTTCAACAGATCAGTTTCAGAAGCTGCTGTCCCAGATGTACCAAGAGTACGGACATGAGCATAAGCCTTGCTAGTAGCAACAGCTGCGTCTTCCAACTGTTCCTTCAACTCATCCGTCATAACAAGACCATTCTGCTTCAAATCTGTAATAATTCATACAAAAATGTTAATGCTACAAGTATAATTCAAGAAAAACTAAGTATATATAT
>KK121646.1:193047-208910 GCA_000611955.2 Stegodyphus mimosarum | reverse complement strand
TATATATATATATATACTGCAATTTAAAGAACAATAACTGTGAATTTAACCAGTTTCATTTATTTAAGATTTATTAAACATTACACTTAAACTATCCCTTTAAAATGCAGAGACAAAAAATGCACAAATAAAAAAACAACTGAATTACTTTACAGAAAAATATCCACAAAATGGAACCAAACACTTCCAACAGTTAGCACAGTTAAGAACTGTGATACTGTTTAGCTTGTGCCCTTCAAAGTTGTAAATTATCTTGGGGGTTGAATATGGGTCTGGTTCACAGAAATCTATTGCACCACCCCAAAAAAATATGCACACGTGATCTGTCACAAATTATTTCGAATATGGTAAAAAACCACATGAGGCCTATCTCATTAAGGAGAGGAATCCCTTCATTGAGGCCTTTTGAAGGGAAACTGGCTCATCTCCATATTGTGCATGAATAACCATGAAAACTCCCATGCAATTAGTTAGCTTACAAGGATTTCAGCCTAGGTCAAATTACCATGATTCAATTGCCTTACTGTCTGGCTGTTGGTTTGCAAAATTTAGTAAGAGATTTCAGGTTACAACTCTGTATTGGCAGAAATGTACTGTTTCTGAATACTAGTTGATAATTTTTTCCCTTTACTAAAAATGAAAAACTAAGCAAATTTTTCAATAGCTAATGAATTTGAAAGTTGGCTTTCTTAACTCTCCACATTAAAAATTAAAGTTCACTTATACACAATTTTCTTCAAGAAAATTTTTTTGAAAAAAGAACCATATGCCAAAAATGAGCTGTCACTCTCCTTATATTTAAATTAAATTTTTAAAACAAAATTAAGAATTTCATAAGAAGTGATGATATACTAGATAATTTTCTTAATATCTACAATGATAATAATATTGATTAAAAAAATAAAAGCAAAACACATTTTAATTCATTAAAAGCAACAATTTAAAACAAAAATCTGAATCCCTTCAACTGAATCCCTTTAGAGACACTTTTGAAATTTTTAAATGATGAACAAGGATATGGAATGGGCCAATTTTCCAACCATTAATTTGAATAAAATATTAAAAACTAAAATTCCCAAAGGTTTATCCATACGGCTTCTAGTGTTTTCAGATTTATAAGTACTATGAATTATTCCTATAGCTCAGAGCACAAACAAACAAACATTCACGTTACTTGCAAATACTACATTAGGAAAGTAGCAGAGATTTCAAAAACGTCATATTTAAATAAACATAAATGCAAAAAAGACATTCAGGCCAAACAGCATGGTTAACAAAAATTCAAAGCACATGGAAAAAATGAAACCACTTACAACAAAATCAGACTGTGGAGTAACTGATATGTTCATTACAAATCATTCCTATGCAAAATTATCAATATTCCATACAATTAATCAGTTAGGCACTAGAAGACTATGTACAGCATTTAGACCAATTTACTAAAATAGTACTGAAATTTTTTAACTGATCATCATCAGCTTCCTAAAACTCAGAAAATATTCATAGCATCAAGAAGGTTAAACATAAATGGTTGATATTTTTACATTTCAAGTACCTAACAAATTATCTATTTATATTATTTCTTGATATTTTGACAGTGAAATCAAAAATAAGTGAACATTACTTTTAATTCGCCGCCCTTCTTTGCCAAGATCTTTTCCTACTGCATCTTTTTCATCACCAGTTCGATTTGTTAATTCAACTGTGCTCACAGTTACAGAAGATTTTATTTCTTGTTGAGCAATTTTCATTTTTTCATAAAATACTTTGAAAAACTTCTCAGAAAAGTTTCCTCCAGTAAGCTTCAAAAGCATGGATTTCTGACACCAGAATAAAAAACAAAATTAAATAAAAGGAAAATTCAAATAAAATAAGTAGTACAATTGCATCCACACTACATACTATATTCAATATATAATAATAATAATAATAATAATAACAATAAAAACAGTACCTTATACATTTAAATTTTTAGATGAAATCATAACTTTTTATTCCCCCCCAAATTAATTTTTTTTCAATAGAAAAAGACAATTTCTATTTAAAAAAATTACAAATAGATATAACTTACATTTCTGACAAAAAATAAATAACTTAATAATTCTGGAGATTAAGAGGATGTTCATTTTACACATTTATAGATTAGATTTGTTGAGAACAACAGGTAAAAGGCAATATCTCAATAATACATTTTACATTCATTTCTACATAAACTACAAGGTAAATAAATTTGAATACTGCATTTGATTTAATAAAATTTATCATTTTAATATTAAGTAGTGAAATCAAGGTTAATCCATACGGCTTCTATTGTTTTCAGATTTATAAGTACTATGAATTACTCCTATAGTTCAGAGCACAAACAAACATTCACGTTACTTGCAAATACTACATTAGGAAAGTAGCAGAGATTTCAAAAACAACATATTTACCTGTATCACAGGATTTCCACCTTCCAATAAAGCAATTCCTAATTCTACACTTTCTAAAAATATGGCATGGCTGGGATTTTTCATGATCAGTTCTACAACTAAATTAGAAGCTCCTTCTTCATTCAAATGGCACTGTACTTCTGCTAAAGTCATCTCAGCTCGAGTCAGAATCACTCCTCCTGGCCCATGAATTATTGGAGTAGAAGCACTAGGTTGATTAACAGGCTGTTTGCCATTCACAATGCTATCTCTTTTCTGGACTTTTCCAAAGTATCTTAAAAGTAAAGTCTGGCGCAATGCTTCCCCCTAAAAAAGTATTTCTGGCACTCAGTTTTTAAAAAGATTTATCATTACGTAAATATTATTCCCACTTATACATTAAATATCTAAACTAATAAAAAGTTATCATCACGTTACTTAATATTCATATTTAGGTTAGCAAATATTATACTTTTAAAAAGCAATATTTAGTGGCCATCATTTGATTAAATGCACTTCTACTAACATATGAAAGTGAGTTGTACCTCAGTCAAATTAATACCAATCAATAGATGAACTCAGAATTTGGTGAGTACATAGACAAACAGCTGACAAATTATCTAGCATTAAAAACTAGCAAATTACAGCTCTGTTTCCCAAGGAAGATTAAAAAAAAAATGGAGTTGGAGAGTGTATTTCAAACACTAATGATTTTTTGTAAATGGATAAATGTGAAGACACATGTCAAACAACAATGGAAACAGAGAATATTAAAAAATTAAATTACTGGAGAGTGGCAGCAAAGAAATTTAAGGATATCTTGACTTGTTTCTTTCACAGTTATTACTATTAAAATGTAACTGCAATTAGTATACCTCAGAAGATTGCTAAAATTATTACTAGAATCATATAATTATTTTTATGCATTCTGTTAACTTGAAAATATCATAGTTTTATTTATACATATTCATGCCAAAATATAGTGCAGAGGTATGCAGGGAACTCAATATAACTTATATCAGAGAATTGTTATCTTACTGAATAAATGCCACTTTGCTAACAATACAATCAATGTTTTTCCACGAAAAGTTTGGTAATACAGGTACCAAATGTTGTAAACTTTGAAAATGGAAACTTTTTTGAATACTAAAGTAAATGATACATAGTAAAGCTGTGAAACTTCAAAACAATGATTTATTAAGAAATTCACATTAAAAAAAATTGCTTCTGCCTTCTTTGTTACTAACAAATGTTCACCTCAAAATTGAAAAAAAGTATTATAACTATTACTCTCCACCCAAATGGTTGAGGTATTGCAACAATTTTGCATATACTACTGTCAGCGCAAACTGACGAAAGAACAATCTTAATACGGCCATTTGCAAATTGATAAATTTTACCTAAAAATCTCTAAAAATATTTAATTTTATACCCTTATTCTGACAGCTGCTTGAAGAAGTAAAAAAGAGCACCATCTTTTTAGTATAAAAATCCAAAATATAAAAAATAAATTATAGTAATTCAGTTTGAAAAAAATTATGCAAATGAAAAAACTCAGCTGTGATTTATTTAATTATGTTTCATAACTTATAACAATATTTACCCTATTATTGATGAAATAAGTTAAAAAATTGTTCTATAATTAAAAAGCTATTAATAAATAGTATTTTCCACAATCAATAGCATATTTAAAAAATAAATAATTCAGATATAATTAATAGATTTATCAAATATAATAATCATACGCTCATTTCCTTTACAAATGCAGAGAAAGACTAAAAAATTGAAAATTGATTTTTATGGCTTAAAAATCTCAAACTATAATCACAGATCATGAATATTTTCAGCACAAAGTTTCCATTGATATACAGAGTGGTCTTCAGACTGTGTTTTCGTGAAACTCTGGGGTTTTGCAAGTCAAACCCACTAGTTCTGCAAGTTAAAATGAAACTTTCACATATGACATATGTCAAAGAGAATGATGTGCAATGCTTTGCAAAACTAAACAGTTTTTTAAAGGAAAAGGAATTAAATTTAGATTGCAGTGTTAATAATTACACAATGGAGTACCTTTTTCATTCAGAGAAAATTAAGTACAACCCAATAAGAATTTGATTAAGTACTATAGTAAATTAGAAGGCTTGTCAATGAAGGAAAGGGAATAACTTATCATCAGATTTACAGGTTAAAATCTAAACTTAAGCAAGAGCAGCTACTAACTTTTTGGTTACATATTCATGCAGAAGACCCAAAAATTTCTGACACAGATATAAACATTTTCATGCCATTCAGAGCAATGTGTTTAAGGTAAAAATCTTTCTCAAAGTATGTGGCAATAAAAACAAAGTATAGAAACAAATTAAATGTGACTGCAGATAACATCAATAGAACTAAAGAATTCGTTAGTTTGTGCACAATAAATGCAAGTACACCCCAGCCACTAAATATAATGTGAGGGTAAATGTCACCTGGAGCACAAGTTAATGCTATTAATGAGTAAGTTACATTAAATTTTTTAAATAAAAGATACAATACTTTTCTTTAACTCTCTTTACTTAAAATATCTATAACATATTGATATACTTTTAATACTATTTTAAGATATATCCTTCTAAATGTGGGTTGGGGTTCTTTCCCCAAAAAAACTTAGAAGAAAACTATCTAAGAAATATGTAAGTCAACAAAGTTCGAAAGCCACTGATATACAGCATCACTTGTTGTTGAATTACATGCAAAGAATTCTGCATTTATCATCTTCAAAGAAATACTTATGTATTATAAACTGAAGGACAATAAACAATCAACATGCTTCATTCTAGAAATAGCTACATAAATACAAAATTTATGAAGCAATATAACTTAAAAGAAAAAAAAATAATAAAAACTATAAATAATGTATTAACAAATGGAATGGAAAAGTTGAATAATTCATAAAAAAATTATAAAAACAATTATTGGGAAGGGGATCTACATGGATGTGTGCAAATACAAAATTATATTAAGTGAAGCTAAATGAACAACACTAGATTTTTGTCAATCATGCAGATGCACATCACATGAACCATTAATTCTTACCCTCATTTGATCTTCTACTTCCTTCTTTGTTAGAGCTTTAGCCTCTGCCTAAAATATTAATAGCATGAGAGAAAGGAAAAGAGCAAAGCACTGAAACTGTTAGGAAAGAAAGAGATTTAGAAGAAAAGTGAGAGAAAATTTTGTTAAGATTACAAAACAAGCTGAAGCACATTTTTTAAAAATAAAGAGAGTACACAGACAGCACTTTCTGAAACTTGGTATAAGCTTAGTATATGCAGAAAGAAGACAACTAAGATTGAAGAGGAAAAGTTAGATAATTCATTTATGTTAAAAGTTAATTCACATTCAGCGTAATTCACTCAGCAGAATTTCTCAATTTATTCTTTATATTATGATATTTAGAATATATTCTTTATGATATTTAGAAATGAAATTATTTGCAATTATCTTCTGGTAAAATTCTTGAAAGCTCACTTGTTGAATAAGAATTACACATGTGCAGATTTCTCTTACTTTTGATTGTTATGAATGGTAATCAAAATATTTCCATTTATGAGCATTTAAGTCCTGTGCCAGGAAATATGTTTAATGCAGATCAATTTGAAGATCTCTCCCCTTTTTTTAAAGTGAAGTTATGAAGTTGGTACTGTGATATACACAACATCAGAGCACTTAAATATAATTGAGCAGTGCAACTTCGACATTCTGGACTTGGATCTCAGGTTGAGTATTTTTTTTTTCCCATTTCCCAACAGATGACAATTTTAGTTGATGACTTTGTGGCAACATCACAATCAAGCAACATCGCATTTAATTAAAAACTCCACATACTGATTTCAGAGTCAGAATTGAACTTTTGCCTTGAGAAAGAATATGTGGTTCCTAATGCTACAAACCTTCGTTCAACCACCAGGACTACATTATGGGCACCAAAGCAATGGTGGTACAATTAACACATTTACAATGAAATAATGCCATTGAAGGTGGCAATGAGTAAGCCAGTCCTAGTTCTCTTTTATTTGAAGGTTTTATAGAACTTTCACATGAGAAGGGAATATACTTCTATGAGGGGCATCTTCAATCTAGAGTTCATCAATGAGAATTAATAATTCCTTCAAAATAATGAGCACCTACTATGTCCTATGACTCTTAAATGGAAACATTTTTATCACTAAATATAAAAAATTCTTGAAACTGCTATAACTCAAATGATCCCAAGTTCTTTTAAAGCATATTTAACCTTTAAACATGAAGAAAGTACAATACCAATAACTTTTCTGCTAATTTTTTTTTTTTAAGCAGTAAACTTTATTACTGCTGCAACACTCACTCCACTTTACTAGGCATAAATATTAAATAATTACTCACTGAACTATTTTCAAGAAAATGAATGCAAATTATTAATGTCTTTTCAGCAGGCTGTTTCACATTAAAATATACACTCACGTTTGTGAAAATTGCAACACCATGAAGGACTTACGCGAGTGAGCTGAAATTTTCAGGAAATGCAAAGTAGCGCATGATATGCAAATGATTAGAATTGCAAATCCGTAGCGCATGCGTATGCTGAGCAGCGCCCTCTGAACGGCTGATGGATCCGAATAAATAGACGGCTGTAGCGAGGCATGTATGGTTATCGGTGGTTATCTGCTAGTGGTAAACGTTAACTCAATCTGTACTTATGCCTCGTCGACGAAAGAGAGCGAGATTTGAACAACTTACAGAGTTTGAACGAGGGAGAATCATCGGCCTTCGTGAAGCTGGATTGTCGTATCGTGCAGTAGCCTCTCGTGTGCAGCGTAACAGCAGCACAGTGATGCGCGTTTGGAAGCAGTGGACGGACGAGTGTCGGACAACTCGGAAATCCGGGAGTGGACCCCGAAATGTGACGTCAGCTCGCGATGATAGACACCTGGTCCGCATGGCGCGGACGGACCGTACAGCTTCCTCTAGACAATTGGCAGCACTGTGGTCAATAGCTACAGGTGTTTCATTGTGTGCTTCATCAATTCGTAGACGTCTGCTGCAGTGTGGACTGCGCGCACGGACTCCTTTATACAGGATCCCCCTAACGCACGACCATCGCCGCCTGCGGCTACAATGGGCCAATCAGCATAGAGACTGGCGTGCTGATTGGCAGCATGTCGTGTTTTCTGACGAATCCCGCTTTAATTTGTGGTACCATGATGGCCGCATTCGTGTCAGACGCTATGCCGGTGAACGCCACCTTCCGGAGTGCATTATCGAACGCCACAGTGGACGAACACCCGGAGTTATGGTCTGGGGCGCCATAGCATATCATAGACGATCTCAATTGCTACGAATTGTGGGCAATCTGAACAGCAACCGGTATATCCGTGAAGTTCTACAGCCCGAAGCTGTTCCCTTCCTTCAAAGCTTGCCAGGCGCTGTATTTCAACAGGACAATGCCCGCCCTCATACTGCTCGGATTGTTAAATCCTTCTTTGCAGCGCAGCAGGTACAGCTTCTTCCTTGGCCTGCGTGTTCCCCGGATATGTCGCCAATTGAACATGTGTGGGATGTCATTGGTCGGCGTCTTGCTCGTGATCCTCGTCCTGTTGCGTCTGCAGACGAACTTTGGGTACGCGTACAAACAATATGGAATGCTCTTCCTCAGTCAGACATTCAAACTTTGTTTGACTCCATGCCACGTTGTGTAGCAGCACTTATAGCGGCGCGTGGTGGCCACACAAAATACTGATTCTGATCTCTTGTTCTTGTTTGTTTGCTTTGAACATTTAATCATTTATTTGTACCACTACCACTCAACTGTGTATTAAATTGCATTGAATTATGACGATTCCTTCTTGGTGTTGTAATTTTCACAAACGTGAGTGTATGTTAACACTCTTCAATCAGAATAAACAAACAGTTATTAAAAGGGACCATGCAATAAGCCAAATATTTATTCACCAGGTATGACATACATATTATAATAACAGCCATGCAGTGTAATAAATTACTGCATGTAATGTAAAAAAAGCAGATACTTTTACATATAATCACAAAATACTATGCAAATAAATTATAAATTCAACCCCTAAATTAAAATTTAATGCATAAAACATGAAATTATGCATAATCAGAAAAAAGGAATACACAATGAAAAATTAATAAAAGTGTAAAGTAATATTCCCAAACCACAAAAGAGGAATGTTCAAATATAAATGAAAATTTATCTGCTAAACTTTATTTATTGAATACAATGAAGAAAATTAGTCACATGCCACTCCAATATCTGTTTCACTGCTCAGAAGTTTCTCAGAAGAATTCCAGAAATACCTGCATGTTGACCTAGTCTTGCATAACATCAATAACCCACTCATTAGACTTTAATTTCTCTGTCTTTGCACACTTATCTATTTTGATTACAAAATAAAGTAGCACTCAGATGTTATTATAGTGTCTAAAATCTTACTTCCATCATTTTCATGACACTGCTGAAGTTGTGTGACAATCTTTGGTTCCAGTACTAAAGACACAGAAAAACCTAGCACTCTGATTGCTAAATTTAGATTGATCTTTGATAAATGTTTCCATACTACCAACATTTTAGGCATCCCCCCCTCAATTTCTCTCATGATGTTTAATCAACCCCAAATAGTGCATCAGTGAAAGTCAGCTTGCCTTCACCAGCTGAGGTTTTTGGCCAACAACATGCACTTCCTTTCCAACTCTCACTTAAAAAAAAAAAAAAAAACCTGTAGTTAAGACAGAGATTTAACTTCAAACTTACTTTTAATTAGTGAATAAATCTGAGATGGAATAATATTTTCTGTCAAAAATCTAATGATGAGTCACTGTGCAACACTTGTGAATCTATTGCTCTAACACGTCCATTATAATTAACAGGGCTGATGGAAAGAGAAACTAGTACTACTATTGGCAAGTTCAAACCTGTATGTGTTTTCACAATGAATGTGTTGAATTCTTCAAAAGAACCAGCTATGAAAATTCCTGTTTGTATTTGACCATCTCTCACATAATGATGCATATATTATATGCTATACTATATACATGTTTACACATATGAATTAGCTCACAACAAATATTGGTATACATGTGCCTGATAAGTTAGTATAATGTGTATAAAAATGTATTTCAATATGCAAATATATAATTCATAACATACTTTTTCACCATAATCAGGATCCAAAGACATCATCTCTTTTAAAGTCTGCAAAACTTTTATGCACAATTTTTCCTCTTTTTCTTCAAGTAATCTCTCTGTGTGACTAATAAGCCTAAGCATACAAAGTTTCACAATCAACATAAGTTACATAAAAACATAATTAAAAACAAATGTAAAGGAATAAAAAATTTAAATGCAAAATAAGACACTTTTTACCCTCAATATATATCAGAAATATTTCAAAACACATCATAATAACATAAATGCTGAAGACTTAAAAAGGCACACAATTGCCAAATTGCTTTGAACACTTTATTCCACTTTTGACTACTAACCATAATGTTAAACATACAATGGTTTCTTGCATGTAATTTTAATGTATAAATTTTTCAGCTCTGCTTCGTGATTAATAGTTAAGAAGGAAGATACAGAGTTTTTAAGATGAATTTTCTGTAATTTCCATTTTGAAGGCCACATAAAATTTTTTCAGTAATTATGCCTATAAATTTACAAAATGATTTTTATGTATACTTAGCTTCTGATGGCAACAGAAACATATTTGAAATTTTATGTCATACAATATTCTTTCACTGTACTTGGCAAAATTATTAAATCCACTTCAATTCATTTTTCAGGAGGGGGGTACTTTTAGTTCCTTCATGCTTTCAATTAGTGAGGCTGCTTTGCTTAACTCTCTGATGATCGAACCGTCCCACACGGGCCTTCATTGAGGTGACCTGACAACCGCCCCAAAACGGCTGAGATTGTGATCTTGTTTTCTTCCCTCCCCCTAAGGTATGCAGTAGTAGGTGCAGTTTCTCCAAATGCATTGTATCAGTTTACTGCAGACAACTTGTCCTTAGAAGTTTAATTGTGGTTTCTTATCTTTAGGTTGCACGTGGTGACATTTCGTTGTTGATTCTCTGATTTCAGTTTAAGACCTTCAGAATAGGTTTATAAAGAATCAGGTCAAAAGCTAATGGAATCTTTGTTAGAGCGTAGAAAAGATGTCATTCCAAATTTTCACACCTATTTCTGCATTAATAGAGGGGGAGGGAAGGAAATTGCTGTGAAACTGGAAAAGTATTTCGGGCGGTTTGGTATTTTAAGGATACAAGTTAGCGAAGGGTTTGGATTTCAAAGAGTTAAAGTTTGTGGATTCAATTGAATGCCATTTTATAACATCTTATTTTTTTTAACTATTTGATTTCAAAATAAGATTGAATTTAGTGATCAGTGAATTTAGATCAGTGAGTAAAACAAGATTTTTCACTATAAAAAATTATATGTGCAAAGTTTGTTTTAAAACAAAGAGGAAGTACAGAAAGAAATATTATTTATGACCACATGCCAAACAGGCAGTTGATCATATTGAAACACATCTGCACAGTTATACAGAAATATATGAAGGCAAACACAGAATTAATGAAAAGTGAAATCAGAAAACTGTAAAATCTAGCACTTTTGAATCACAGACATTTTTCATTTTACATTACGTTACAGAATGCATGACTTTTATAAGATTGCTTCTTTGGTAACTCAGTATTTGAAGTCACAGATCAAATATCATAATATACATATAAGGAGACTCAAAGAGAAATTTCACATGAATCACACTCAGCACGCAGTCAGACACCAGCATCTCACACAGTTTAGTCCAAAATACTTAAATATATAACTGAAAGCCTTAGGGGCGGGGGAGGGACCTACCAATCAACAAAATATTGAAAATCCTTACTAAAAGTATGATGTCTCATACATGAGATTGATTTCTAAATTTCTACATCTTCTGAATTTCTTTCTTTCAAACAAGACTAAAGTTTCTACAGGGAGCTAATGTTAATTTCTTTTGCAGTTAAAAAACAGCTTGGAAATAAATCCAACACAAATGTATTTTAAATGAATAATGTAATAAAGGAAGATCAAATATGGATTAATTATTATGGCAAATAGCAACATTAAGCACAGATCATAAAGAATCTTACTTTGATATAAATCCACCATGCTCACATTTTTTTCGAGCTTCAGTCCCTGGAGGAAATAAAAGTTCAGGCCGGTGAAGAACATCTACCAAAACAGAGAGTTCTGATTGGACCAGTGGGTGAAGTTGATCTTCTAATAAAGATACTATATCCTAAATAAAGTATATCAAATTTAGGGCACCTTAAATTTATTTTAAAAACATTTTAAGATCTAGAGCACATTTCATATTTAGTATTATGTTTATTTTCACATTGATACATACACAAATTTGATAATTAAATTAAAAATTATGGTACCTGGGAATTAGCTGGCACGTGACATCTGCCAATATGCCACTAATAATACACTACCCACCACAACTTAATTTTCCTGTGCATGTTATGGAAATCTTAGAAGTTGTCCAAGATTATTCTGAAAAGAAGTGAGTTTTCAGCTTGAGCCAAATGAGGGTGGATAAGACTTTTTTTTCTAATTTTTATGTTTAATTAATATTTAATAACCAATAAATTTTTATTGTTGACATAAAAATAATAAATTTTAATAATATTAATAAATTCTAATGTCAAAAATTCAGACCAATAACAGCAAGAGCATACCTGCATAGTGTCATTTTTGGCAACACTTTTTTCATGAAAGTTCTCAGAATATAACTTTTCAACCCCATGTTAATTTTTACTACACTCTGCATCACCATTTTACTAAATCAGCTGAGAAATGAAGGCGAAGTAATTCATCATTTCCAGGTATATAAAATTTTGCACAAAAAAATTAGAAGTGTTCCATTTCTATGCGAGAATACAGAACAAGACATAGATGCAATGATGATGATGAAAATGCAATGTTAACAGCTACATCAAATAAGAATTAGGAATTGGCTCAAAGGTAAATCATTTGCTTTCTTATGTAGAAGAGTTCATACGAAAGCACAGATAATAATAATTTACTTAATCAAATTAAGTAAATTTCTTGTTTCAATGCAATTGCTAGGTGACACAAGCTGGAAATATATGGCAGGGGAAACTATTTAACAAAACTGCTGATATTGAACATTTATTTCATTGAACATTATTCAAAAGGCATCAAAAAATTTTTGGGAGTATATTGGCAGATGTCAGCTAATATCCAGATACCAAGAAGACTTATATTACACTAAGATTTTTACCTGCAGACCTTCAATAATACTTCGATCATTTTTAAATACATTTACAGAGGAAGGTATTCTCCTTGGAGTTCGGGCTGCCGATAGCCATGCTCTAGTATGCTTACTTATCATAGCATTTTTATTAAACATTGCAGCCACCTGAGTGTCCAAATCAACAGGAATAGCAATTCCTCTGTTCTTCCCTGCAATTAAATTGTTATATATACATATCTGTGTGAACACATACAGACATATATATTTTATATACATTTGATAACAATATTATTACGCTTTTAAATTTAATGTCAAAATCTTATAAAACATGTTAAAGTTCATAACAAGAGTCAAATAGCCTATTCTATAAAAGAATTTCAGTGCAAAATAGCTGTTTGTATGGTGGACGGAAAGGCTCATGTAAGAGAATCACAAATACATTACAGTACAAAATTAATATTATTTTAAATACTTTTCTGCACTTCTTTTCTTATTATTCTAATTATCAAAGAAGGTGTTACTGTTTCACTGCATAATATTTATGTTCTTGGTCAAGTACAAACTCTTACTACATTTTTTAAAAGAAATAATTGTTGTAAATCTTTTGCATAACAATTTGCCTTAAAAAAAAGGGGGGGAAGGAAGAAAAAGAACAACTATTGTTTGAATAATTTTTACTTTTCTTTTATAGAATATGTAAATAATTTATGATTTACATATTCATAAATTTATTTATGATGAAATAAATATTATGATGATCAAAGCAAGTCCACTCCCCTACTATTTGATGCTCTTACTTTGAATAACTTTTCCTAAACTGTAAGTGCTGATTACTGAAGCCTTTACATGACTAATGAATATAATATTAACAATAAATAATAAGTACACATTTATATTTACTTACAAACAAAGGAAAAAAAAGTTTAATAAAATACCTTTAATACTTAGAGATACAAGTACATTATAAAATTTATATAACAGTTTATTATTTATAAACATTCTAATTCCAAAACCTCTGACAATGTAAAATCTACCTGCTTTATGGAAAATTTTAAATAGAATTAATGATATATGTCTTTCTTATACATCTTTTTGAACATGATTTCTTTACGAAAATTTTAAATACAATGAGAAAATATACATTAAGAACATAATTATGTCAATTAGGTACAAATATATAATTTTTTTAAACTTTATATAATCCATTCATTTCAATCTTTAAATGAGTGAAACTAATTCTGAAAATAATTTGCTTCAATTAAAAAATATGTACCATTAATTATTATTTATTGTAAATACACTTTTCAGGTACCTTTGATTTATCTTAAATCTACTGATAAGGAAATCACAGGAATTAAAAAAATTCAAAATAATTAAATAGCAATTATTCAAAGTTATTTCAGAGACCTTGCTTTTCAAATGTTTAACACAATTTAATTCATTACCAAGAAAATATCTATGAGCTAGATAGAGGTATTCCTAAACACCCCTGAAAAAATACTACACACAAAATACACACACGCACACAGACATATATTAAAACACACATGTGCACACACACAGCGATATGTCAGTATTCTTAAATTCCATCCACCAAAAAACAAAGTACAAGAAATTTTTCTTCTTCCTTTATAAATATTATAACATTTTACTCCTTCCCTAATAAAATGAAAATGAAAAATAAAAACATATCAGAAAGAAAGGGGGGGGGAACATCTGTAACTGAGTTGGAAAAGTAAATTGAATCTCATGAATACAAAAAATATTATGCAGACACCACATTACTTCCTTGTATGGAATATTAAATGAATTTTTTTTGCTGCATTTCATTTAAATGTATTTCCTCAAAATTCATTAATGATATATTTATCATGCAATTAATTCAGTTCTCACTTCATGGCAAGGCAAAAATACATAAAACCTCAAAATATCTTCATGAAAAAATGAAAAATATAGAAAAACATAAAACACCAAATACAGTTAAAACAATTAAAATTAGTCTCTATGCAAAAGCAAGCAATTACGACAGCAATCAAGAATGCATATTTTTCAGTGCACAAAACTGAAAGTTTACAGTCTCACTCGGCAAAAAGACGCTGAAGAAACTCAGTTAATTCACTATTCTGCTATGTTTCAAATGTAAACAAATATGGTTGCTATGGTTAAAAAAAAAAAAAAAGAGGCTAGCTGAACTTAAACAACTTTTAAATTGTTCCTAATTCTACAACTATTGCATGCAAATAACCATAAAGGCATAAAAACCTTAACCGGAAGATAAGAACGACATAATTCAATCATTTTGAAGACAGAAAATGTGCAATTTAACAACATAAAAGAATGAAAAAACTGAGCTCACAGAGCTGAGTAACAGAGTGCGTACATACATATTTATATACTTTTGGAGCGGCCCATTGCAACCAAAAAAAGAGGTGCACAACTACATGTTACAGCAATCCTATATACACAATTTCAGCATTCTGAGGCTACTCGTTTTTGTATGTACATACAGATGTCACAAAAAATATCTTCTGAATTCATTTTAAATTAATTTTATAATCCATTTGGGAAAAAAGAGTCCTTTATTCTGCCCTTATGTACAGACGTCACGCAAAACCATCATTAAATTGCATTCAGTAGCGGTCAAAATGGATATTTTTGTTGAAATGTGATACACAGAATTTTTCATGGTTACAATACTTTCTTCACTTACAAGGAATTACAAAATGAACAACAAGTACACAGTTAATAACAAAACTATCTACAAATTTTACAATTTTAGATAATTTACATTTAATTTTGAACAGTTCCTTTAAAATGAAACACTCAATTTTGAATTCATAGCACCTCAAAATATTTATGGAATGACACAGTAATAATAATAATTTGGAATTTATCATAATTTCCCTCATAAAATGTTTTCTTTAGGTTATAAAACAAAAACTGAGGAACATATATCTTTTTTACAGTTACGTAAATATATTAAATATATAAATAAGAATTTTTACAAGCATTACCAATATCAGATAAAGTCTTGATGCAACTTTCAACATTCATCCTTTGCTGGATAGTCAACCAAGCACAATTTGATAATCTGAATGCTCCTTGTAAGAGACGTACAAATACTGGCTGATGTGTCAAAAGGAGA
>KK121646.1:86076-190642 GCA_000611955.2 Stegodyphus mimosarum | reverse complement strand
AAAAAAAAAAAAAAAAAAAAAAAAAAAAACTCAATCTAAAAAAAATTTACATTTTTACAAACATTTAGGTGATAAAATAATGTACCATTTGTTAAAAAAAGCTTACTACAATGACTATTTTACAATGGATTCACAACATTAATGTTACTCATACGTTCATTGAGTGAACACAGCTCATGCGTTCAGTTATACTATAGCAAACCATCTGAAGATGAAAATAATGATTTAAGAAAACCATTAGTGGTGTTTTTAAATACATGATAAAATCTTTATGCAAACTTTCTATTTAATTAATGAAGTAGTTTCATTAAAAAGACTCAGTCTTTAATATTATGACTCAATTTCCCTTAGTTTGGCATTAATTTTAGAGTAGTGCTCTATCACTTCAAAAGAATCTGAAATGAAATTACTTTGAGCTTTATAATAAACGGTCAGATTATGTTTGTCTCCCCAATGTATATTAAACAACGCTGAAAAAAAAATACATTATGCAATTTCTAAAAATACATACACTTGCTGCAAAGGCTTAAGTATGGTTATAATATAAATGCAGAAACCTTAAGTGTGAAGTCAAATTATACTACATGAAAATAAAATTTCAAAGCTGAATTCAGGCTAATTAATGCTATTATGGCTCAGAATTTTTATATCATCATCTTTGATGCAGTTGAAGATAACTACAGATTTTCATGATTAGTGCTGATACTGCTAAAACTATTAATGATTTTTAAACAAAGATGAAAATTATTTTAGATATCTCTTAATCACAAATAATTCAGATAAATTGCTTGAATTAACAAGAAAAAAAGTTAATATAATTTTTTTAGAAACCTAATATTTTAAAAGTATTATTTAATAAATATCTTGTTAAATAATATGTACCTATAGGAGATCAACTATATGCTTAAGTTTAAAACATTTAACATTTACAAAATATTCTTTTCCAACACACATTAAGTTATGTGTTATTAAGAATTACACATTAAGAATATGTGTTGAAAATATTAACACAAAAACAATGACTCCCTCAGCATACACAAATATGAATATGAAACGTTTCTCATGCTTATGTATTTTGAAATTATATCATACTCACATCAGTAAGATCAATTGCAGTTAATTGCCCTTGAGCCCAGAACACCCTAGCATGCAAAAGTTGCTTCTGATAAGCAGAAAAGATGAAGAAAAAGAAGTAGCACAGGTAGACATGCAAAAAAGGTAAACTAAGAAGGTAAAACCATTCTCAAAATTATATAAATACAATCTTTAACCATTGTAAAACTAAGCAAATAAAAAATGAAACATGAGAAAGAAACTGATTTTAGTATAATAAAATTTGAAATTTCTTACTGAAGGATAAATAAATAAATAAATAAATATTATAACAGTATTAAAATAGATAAAAAAATTCTCAAGTATTTGTAAATAATTTATAACTAAATAAGAAGAAGAAAAATTCTTAACTTGCCTTCTAAAGAAACTAAATTTTATACAAAATTTTCATACAATGTTTCAATGCCACAATAAATTAATTGGAAAAAATATATTTCTTTTAAGCTTGCATATAAGAAGTGAAATACACATGCACAAAGAACAGTGCTTCAGGCATAAAACTGCATCCAACACCATGGTGCATAAAAAGAGTTATTTGATACATTTTTAAACTCACCCAGTTGGTTTTGAAGTTTAAGCAGTGCAGAAAATGTTAAAAAGAAAACAAATCATTGTTAGATAATTATGTACACTCAAAAACAATACTAAAACTTAGTTTTATTAAAAACTGAAAGCATGATTATTTAATAAGATTCAAAACTAAGTAACTCGATATAGCATTATTGAAAATTACCTTATAATATAGATTATAAAAAACAGTAAGTATAAAAATGCATTGCTAAACATTATAATGTTAAAACTCTCATTAGATCTTAATAAATGAAAATACTAAAACATTCTTAAAAAAATAGAAATGGCTTAGTTCACACTCAATTTTTCAAAACCATGCTTATCTCATATGAAATTTAATACCTTACAAGGTCTATAATCACTTTATTCACTGCTCCTGTAAATGTAACAAATAAATATATGACGTATATAATTTTAAACAATACCAAAATTCGAATTTTTTGGGGAAAGGGAATTACAGATTAGCAAGGAACCATTAGCTACTGCTAGAATTTCATAAGTAATGCAGCATACCTTGGCAACAATAAGGTAACAGTTCTACAGTCAAATACTATATTTTTAATACAACTCATACAAGAAAATTATATGCCCTAACGTTACTCTCAAATTTAAACTGCAGTATCTGACTTATATCGGATTTCATACAGTTATCTAATTGGTCAGTAATTTACTATTGTTTTATCTTTTATAAGACAAAATAATAATAAAAAAATTATGAATGATCTTATAAAGGGAAAATAATATATTTTACATGATTCAGATAAAATCATTCATATCGTTACTTTAAAACAAATTATTGGACATGAACATAACATGTAAGAAACATTATCAGAAACCTTCAAATAATGAAGTAAATGAGTAAAACCAGTTTTATGTTTATGCCAAGTATTTTTAATTTTATTCATTATAAGATAATTAATTATTATAAGCTAGTAGATATATAACAAATATTATATAAATATGCATTTATATGACATCTGGATAGTTTTTTCTCTACTTTAGATATATTAATATCATTAATATAACAAATAACAGTAGTTAAACATAAATTTTATTTAATTTATTATTTATTTAATAAAATAAAAATATTAAGACCAGATTAATAAATTTAATAACAACTTAATATATTCCTCAAATATAATTAGATAATTAAATACAATGTTCTCAAAAATAGTTATTTATGCACTACTGACCTGCACAGTTGTACTCTGATCGGAAAAAGGGGAATTAAAAAATGTTGTGATGATGTTCATAACTGAATTAGTAACATAATTTTCTAACTGCACATCTGCATGTCTCCGATCGTGTGTAGCATTGCAAACCTGAAAAGATGTTAAGAAAGGGTTAAACTGATATTAAAAAACAGAATGAAGCAGTAAAAA
Organism: Stegodyphus mimosarum; assembly: GCA_000611955.2. NCBI lineage: Eukaryota > Metazoa > Arthropoda > Arachnida > Araneae > Eresidae > Stegodyphus > Stegodyphus mimosarum. The sequence goes on along the minus strand of KK121646.1, from coordinate 187,577 downwards.
CTGACACTGTGTTAAGAACTAACAGTTAATTTTTTTCAGTATTAATAATCAGAAAATATCATAGGCATTAGCTAATCTTTACTGCAATATATGCTCAAATAAATGTATTATTTCTAAATACTCCTGAAATTATGGATTGCTTAACTGCAAAAACTTCTGCTATTATAGAGTGGTTAAATATATTTTTGCTTAGTTTTTAAAAATACATGAATCTGGAGCACATAAATTATATGATTAATATACTTTGGAATGAAAACATGAACACTTACATTAATTTAATATTTGAACAATAAAAAAAGCATAACTTAAATATGAAGTATGAAATAATTATGGTAAAAATACATTAAGAATTACATAACCATTAATGTCACTGCAATTTTCACTTTTAATTAGGACATTTAATTATAAAAAAATACAGCTACTAGCTTAATTTTATAATACACAGTCCAGTCACATTAATGTGACCATCTGTCAAAAGCCAGAATAACCACCTTTCGCAGAGCGGACTGCTGCGAGACGTGCAGGAAGAGAGTCACATAGGTCCCTGAAGGTGTTCTCTGGGATGTTGAGCCATGCCGACTCTAATGCCGTGGCCAGCTGCGCTAGATTACGCGGTTGAGGATCCATGGCGCGAACAACTCGATCGAGATGGTCCCACAGATGCTCGATTGGGTTTAAGTCAGGTGAGTCTGCTGGCCAGGGGAGGACGGTAAACTCATCCTGGTGCTCTTCGAACCACGCACGTACACTGGCAGCTGTATGGCACCTCGCATTGTCCTGCTGGAAGATGCCATCATCCTGAGGAAAAACAATGCGCATGTAGGGGTGAACATGGTCCGCAAGGACAGATGCGTACTTGTATTGATCCATTGTGCCTTCCACAATGATCAGTGAACCTAGAGAATGCCAGGAAAACATTCCCCAGACCATAATGCTCCCGCCTCCAGCTTGGACCGTTCCGGCAATGGTTGCAGGGTGGTTCCTTTCAGAGGTTTCACGCCTTATACGCCAACGTCCATCTGTCCGATGGAGCATAAAACGCGATTCATCCGAAAACGCAACCTGTCGCCACTCAGTGGACGTCCAGCTGCTGTACTGGCGTGCAAATTCTAGCCTTCGCCGTCGATGAACAGCAGTCAGCATAGGTGCACGAACCAGGCGTCTGCTTCGGAGGCCCAGACGCAGCAATGTTCGCTGAATAGTACTTTGGGAGACACTTTTGGTAGCCCCTTGGTTCATTTTGGTGGTCAGTTGCTCAACGGTAGCCCGTCTATCTGCCCGAACGCATCTCCGCAACCGTCGTTCGCCTCTGTCATCTATGGCCCGTGGTGCACCACATTTGCCACGTCGCTGATTTTGGACAGTCCCATTTTGCCATGCACGGTACACTTTTACCACGGCGGCACGCGAACAGTTCACAAACTCAGCCGTTTCGGAAATGCTTCCACCCTTGGCCCGAAAGCCAATGATCATGCCCTTTTGGAAGTCGGATAAATCGCTTCGTTTCTGCATTACGCCAATGATTGAAATGTTTTCCGAAGCCCTCACACACCCTTTATATACGCTCAACTGCACTGTGCTGCCACCTGCCTTCTGTGATTGGTTATTTAACTCTGACATGGAAAGTACGTGGTGGTCACATTAATGTGACTGGACTGTGTACATACACATACATTACTTTTGTACTGAAAATGTTACTACATTTAACTAAGCAATGCAACAGCACTTTAAAAAATATTTACAGAAAATACAAAAATGAGGGAAAATATTTACCTGTGCCATATCCACAAGAAAATTTTCAAACAGTGTCCAGATATGATTACTTGTGTAAATTTCTTTCATTTCCACCTCAGTATCAATGAAACAATGGCTAAGAAAATTAATATATGCTTCTTTGACCTATAATAATAAAAAAAATCACATCATTGCCTTGATTTTGCAACAAAAATGTATTGCATGTTAATTTAAAAATCTTTTGTCACATGACAATATTGCTATTATTCAGCTTTTGCCTTCTAAAAACATATGAACTTAGAAACAAAGGAATTTAAGTTTTGTGGACCAATTAGATCAAGCCACACCTAACATTCAAACTTGCTGGTTTTTAATAAATAGGTTGTCAAAAAGTAAGATGAATATAAATGTTATTAAAAAAAGTTTTCAGATTTTAAATTACATCCAAAAGGGCTTTTTTTAACATTTTGTGTGTTACCTTTATTTATTAAATATCATGTTCTTCGCACTTAAACCATAAAGTTCAGTTCAGGAGCAATATCGCAAAATAATTTTAAATTGAGTATATCTTTAGAATTTCCGATACACAGTCTCACGCACTGGAGATAAAATTGCTTTTTCTGTTCAAAGTTGCCATTGCTCACTTTGAAATCCTTGAGTTTGTTAATCAAAAATCCGTTAAGTTTTACAAAAATCGATAATGAAACAAATTCCAAATTTGGGCTTCAAGATGCCTATATTCACAGTAGAATTACATTATTCAAAATTGGATGGCTCTAGGTACCATTGTTTTATCACAAAGCGAGAAACATACGTGCATTTATGCAGATTCTTCATTATTTAATTTCTCCAAATATAATGGAAGGCGGTAATATTGGTGGCATCAATTTGAAAAGTGAAATGGACATTCAGAGTGATTCAACACAAAATCACAAAATGAAAACAATAGTCCTTCATGGACAAAGCCCCTTTGGACTAGGAAAAAAAAAATGTTTGATAAACATTTTCAATTTAATGTTACTACAAAACATGGAAATAGTCTGCATAAAGAGAAACATACCTCCGGTAAACAATCTGGATGAGTGACCACTTGAACAATATCATCCAAAGACAATAGAGAATGACACTTGATTTCTGTGAAAACATTTTTACCCTCTGTACAACAAGCTAGAAGTTTAACCAAGTTTATATGATACTGAAGAGGACCAGCTTCATCCATTCGTTGCCTTTCTGAGCGCATCATCTCAACCAAGTGATTGAAGGATGTTTTATCATTATAGAATACAAGAACATCTTCCCCAGCATTGACCATCTGCAAAATTAAGGATTAAAAATTATAAAAATATGCACAATTTTAGAAGTACTGATGTAGAAACACTGGGACACAGAAAAGTAGCTATGTTGTTTGGCATACATACTTGATGCTTAGAGCGTCGACCCATTGAAGGGAAAGAAGTTTGAGGTGGATGAAATTCTATTTTTATTTAAATTCATGTTTGCAGCCACAATTCATTTTGCATTCCAATTGTGCATATTCAAGAACATTTACATTTTTAAATACCACTGGGATAAGAAGAGAGGACAGTGGTGTCCAAGCAGCACAGAGGGTGAAGACAAAAGTAAGCATTTATCCAGTATGGCAGTATGTTAAGAGAAAGGTTCTGGTTTACATTTTCAGTTTTTAGAGTTTAAGTTCTCAATTAACTATGTCATCAGCCTTATGCACACTTTATGGCACAGATCAATCTAGAAATTGTGCAGTCCAGAAATGTTGTTACTTTTAACACAGAGAAAAAAATACCCTAATTAAAAATGAGAAATTAAGAAGCTATTAATAAATTAAATTATAAAGTTGATTTACATGTTTTTTATCTAACATACTGATATGTAAGAAAAATAAAAAAATATGCAAAAGATAAATTATAATTTAAATTAGCAATGTAAATTAATTTCCCCTCTGTATTCTAAAAACAGTAATCTCTATTTGCACTGCACCATTTCGAGACTAATCCCATATCATATAATTCTTACATAATTCTGATGATGCAATTGAAACTGAAACTCAAACAGCCAATAATAATTTTACAGCAGTATTAATCATCCAATCAAAATGCATTGAGAACAAAACTAATTTACTCTGAATTAAAATTTCATCATGAACATGCTCACTACTCTTCGGCCTAGCTGGTCTGCTTTTTCTCACTGCAAAGTTATCAAAAATGTAAACCTCTAGAACAGGCACAAATAATGTGACAACTTGTTTGTGGCCACAACATGTTTACTGAAGATTTAATCTGCCTCAGCTGCCAGCTTCTATTCATTATGGATCAACATTTCTATGCCTTCAAAATTCCAGCTGTTCATTACTTCGAAGTTTGTTTCTATTACATACATATATATAATATCACAAACATATATATATAATTTCAAAGTGAAGTGAGAGGTTGGAATGTAAATTAAATAAAAATGTTTAGTTCCCAAAAATATAAAGGCCACACTATTTTTATATCTTCATGAAATTGGAAATGAAAACTGAATTATGCCTATTTAAAGATACACTCTTAAACAACATAAATGAATCAAAGAAAATCTTAAACACTGCCAAAAACGGAGACTGAAAAAACAAAGTGTTATAAAAATGCATGAAAAAATAAATCTTCTTTGTTCAAACAGAACTTGTTACGAGGAAAAGTGTTTTGAAGCCCTTTAACTCAGATTTCACTTTGATTAATGAGTTCCAAATACATGTACTAAGCTTTCTTTTCAATTTCGCCATGTGTTGCATTGCATGGGAAAATAAAACAATTTTAATTATAATTATCTTAAAATGGCTAAATAAATACAAAATCTGTAACAATATTTATAACTTGCTTTTAATACAGCAGACAGGAACAAAATTATCTAGTACCTTCTGATACACCATGAAAAATCTATTGCAACATTTTAGCAATGAAAAAAATCTGGTTTCCTGATGTTCAGCAAATATTGTTAGGCAATTATATTAAAAAATGACTGCTATTCTTTGCAGCTTGTCTCTGTCTCCAAATGAACTCTGATAAGTAAGAAGACAAATGATGATATGCTATACATATGCCATTCCTCCATTCTGTTGATCTCACATATGTTCTACATGGACAAAATTTAAGTTGCATTGAAATAAATGAATAAATAAATAAATAAAATAATAATAATAAAAAAAAAACCCACAAGAAAAAAGGTGGGGGAGGAGAGGGGTCATTTTTGTAGAAGATTCCAGAACAGCTTCAAGGGCTACTGAATGCTTACAAGAATCAGATTCATGCTTACAAGAATCAGATTGGGAGGTGTTTCTGGTGATATATCAGTGGGTGCCAGATAACCAACAAGTATGACCAGAACTTCAACATAACACTATTCTTCAGCTAACTGCATAGTTCAAATAAAGAGACATAATTAAATAAAGCACAATAGTTACATAATTAAAAGATAATACAACAAACACATATATAAATATATATACACACATACATACCTCCTGCATAACAATATCTTGACCTTTCCTAATATACTGCCCTTCAGCTTTTACTATAGTTTGTAAAAACTTCAGATACTGTACATGTCGACCATGGGTTTCTATGCAATGCACAAAATGTTGTACAACACGTTCACTGAGTTCATTGCAAAGTGCAACATTATCCATGAATATACTTCGCATTGTTTGGGCTTCCAACAACTGAAAAAAGATCACTATAAATCAATAATAATAAAAAAAGCATTGAAACTTAAAAATATCACTTTTCTAGTAATATGGGATAAAAATATTATCATTAAGAACTAGATTACAATCTTATAATCTGACTGATGTCTGTTTTTAAATATGATTTCGTAATTTGATAACAAACAAACAAACAAAAAAAAAAAACATCTAAATGTAGCTTTGCAAAAGCAATGGGGCTACCTTTCTTCAAAAAGGAAAAATATTCTGAACTTAGACAAGAAATACCTCGTTTAAAAATAAATATACCCAGCATCATCTATGAACTAAAGTAAAATTTAAAATTATTAGCAAATACATGTTATAAAAAACTTCAAGTTAAGGAACGGAATTCAGAGATTTAACTTCAAAGATCAGCATAACAGTTAAGTTACTGATTAAACAATCTTCTATTTTTTGGGGGGGTGACGTCATTAAAAAGAAAAGTGTCATCAATTTAATACCCCCTAAAAGATGATAATAATAATAATAAGAAAGATTTACAAATGACTAGTGGACACAGGCGAAATTGCTATAGCTAATCCATTCATTTGGCTACAGTAACTGTTTTGATAAATGCAATAAGTCTGATTTAGAGAAAATTCAGTAGAAGAGAATAAATTTTCAGTTTTAGTACTACAGAAATATAATTCATAAGTATGGTTTCAATATAATATAGTGTCTCTCTGACATAAATATAAGTAAACAAATATTTTACATTAACAGAAACTATGCTTGAATTCTGCAGAGTAATTTTTTGAATTTATAGATAAATTCAAATGAATCTTTCCCAATGTTAGTATTATAGGAAAGTAATATGGAGGATTAGTGACTAAATATTGTCTAACAGTTAACATAATTTCAAATCAGAGACATATACAAATTTAGTGAATTTAGGAAAGAACATAAGTCTAAAACCATTAGTATTGGTTCTTTAGAAACACAGTAGTATGGGGGCCTTTGCTTCATATTTATGTAAATCCATATTTTAATGTATTTTACATTCACAATAAAATCTGATTATATCCATCCAGTCTAGAAATACCATTTACACTTATTAAGCTTAAAGGCTAATTAAAATGCTTTAAAGCTAATATAATTGATGTTATTACATTTTCCTCTAGTGCAGAAACAGATGAATAAAAACTTTAAAATTATTTCCCAGATAGCTTCTTTTTTGCTTCTGACCTAAAGCGATAATGATGTAAAATTTTCAGCTCCTTATGTCTATACACAGATGCATCTAGTTCTCTTATATCAATTTCGCTTTACACTTTTCCACTGATTATTTGTAATATTTACATAATGAATGCATGCAATGAAGATAATAATGTTTATTTCTTGATTACTTGATTATCTTCAATACAAAAAGAGATGAACTGAACCAGAGTTTGGCATATAAAATAAATTATTTCCAAAATCATTAAATAAAACTTCCATTTAAAAACACGCTTATTTTAATCCAAATAAATATATTCAATGCAATAACATGCTTAAACAAGAGGAAATATACTATGCTCTCCTTTTCTTTTTAGAAAAATAAGAATTTAACTTAATTTTTTAAGATACTCTTTCATTTAATATGATATATTCTATTCACATTCACAGTAAATCTATAGCTATAATTAAAAAACATGGAATAATTAATTATAGCATTGAGATAATAAAACGCTGTTCACTTTTTCCATACTATGAAGCAAACTGAAACATTATCTAAGAAATTCTACATTTTATATGCAATGACAGACAGTCTCCCTTCCAAAAAAAGTTGTTTTTCCTTAAACATTATAAATTTTGTCTTTTCATCTCCTACATCTGAATTAAAAACAAAGGTCAGTAATAACCTACATTGAATTAATCTTTTACATTTTCTCACAATGTTCAAAGAAGATTCTCAAAAGAATTTATTTATAAATATATTTCTATATACATGGAACATAAAAAAGCAATTTTGATAGTCATATTCACATGTATTATATAACAGTAAACTTATAATTCAGTGGAATATGATCGGTGGAATTAAAGATAACATGAAATGTGGAAACAAGTACACACTTATTAATTTATAAGTCAAACAACAAACCTAAATTATTTTAACCTAAAAGGTACACACTTATTAGAAATAATAATTTTTAATGCACAGATTTCATAAATAACAGAAAATAGATGTACAGCTCAAATTCAGATTTAAAAGATTAGACTCAAAATTTGGTTGAAACGGTGAATTCACACTTGGGTTTAGACTTGATTTCTATTTCTTGTGGAACTAAACTCTATTATCATAAAAGTAACAACATACACTATATAGCTAGAAGTAGCCAGACATGGAGAAGTCGATGTAGCTGTTATCATGGTGTGAAACATCAATGAACATCATCAAAATGTTGCAAATAACTTTGGAAAGATAAAAACACATCAGCAGTAGAAAACAAAGGATAAGTGAGCACAGCTGAATAATTCCAAATATGGCATAATCATCAGATGCTATTGCTGGAATAAACTGGTTTATGAAATACTGACTTTGTTGTAATGTAAACATCCAACATATAAAATGTTACTTCATAACAAATGTAAACAAAACAGTTATGAGTAAATAGCAAGAAAATATAGTGGTAAATTACATAAACTTATTGATCAAGCCATGCATCCCGAGGAGGGTAGAACAGAACACTTGTACTTCCTTGGCAGAAGCAATTATTTATGAGTGTCAAGTGCTGCTGGATTCATCATAAATCCAGGACTTTTCATTGGAAACTGAGAAACACACTTACGATTGTTTGGCTGCCCAAAAGATCAAAATGCCCATAGAGAATGCAAAGCATTACTTGCAATGGTGCAAAGCTCATTACTGACCATGAAGCAATGGAAACAAATTTCGTCACATGATGTGGCAATTTATGGATTCATCTGCGATACTACGAAATGTTCCTATACCATACCTGAGTAAACTATCAGGTCTGGCATCAAAGATAGCATGGTTTGAGATTTTTCTCATGTTTCAGTCCATATCCCTTATTTTATATACAGGAAAGATGATTTTGATACTGTTAACAATTCTATATTTCAAATTCTCTGGCAACAGTTTGAGGAAGCACTGTTCTTGTATTAAAAGGATAACTAATTCAATCTACATACCAAAGTTGTGCTTATGATTTAAAGAGACATGTGTTGAAAAACTTCTGGGGTTTTACTTTATTTAATTCAATGTTCAACTTTAAAACCCCACAAACACTAACAAGCAAATAATCACTTAAGTGTGAGAATAAACATGTAAGACTTAAGAAGTGAAAACTCCCCTTTATTTCTCAGAATAAATTCAATCAGTTCCTAACTCGGAACGTACACAAAGCCTCCACTTGGGCTTGAACTTAAATGATTATGAAATTAAATTAAACTAAGCTTAACTAAAGCTATCTGAAAGATATAGCCGAAGCTATCAGGATTCTAAGTAGTTGGCCTCTAAATATTAATTAAACCGGTGAAGACAAGCAAGGGCCTAAAGTATGTGGCCGAGCATAGTATCTAAGAGAGAACGTAGCCAAAAGGGAAATGCACGCTAGTCAAGGAATCAGACTATCTCTCTCGAAGTCAGTGAAACATCGAGTTAAATAGTACTCTTATATTCCGGTAGGAAATTGTAAGATGAAATTAGAATAGATAGGAAAGATGCGTAACTTAAAATAACTGTTAATAAAATTAGGATAAACCTTACAAACTCAATCTGCATATAGATTCTATCTCAATCACTATGAATACCTCTGGGAAGAATTAGAACATGTATTGTATGTGTGACCAGACCACCAATCTTCAGTGGTTAGATTCACTGCAACTTTTATGACTAAATGAAAGGCAATTTCAATTTCTATGGATATATATATATGATACAAATGATGGATCCAGATCTTAAAATTTGACATCAATAAAAATAAATGTCTGGATACTTTTGGATATACAGTGGCTATCTGTTAAAAAATTAATTTCTTATGACAGAACATATGTAGTTGAAAATATTTGATCATGTTCATTTCTTTGAAACTACATAAACATATCAGTTTATAATACTATAGTACTGAGCAGAAAGTAAATACTATAAAAGTGAGCAACTACTGAATATACATTCTACTATATCAATGCTGAATTCATGCAATCCAACATATTCTCTATCTGCGAAGTAAAATTTAAAGGAGAATTAATATGCGACTACATCCTAAAAAAACAAAAGGGTAAAATCACTAAAATTCTACTACATTAAATAATTTGGATCCTACAATTCGTGCTAAGATATGTGCGCAGAGTGCGAAAGTGCAAATTAAAGTCAAAAGCAGATGGTGGTTACTTTGCAAAATCTATTGATAAAGGTGTCATTTTTCAAATAAAAGGTGCAATTGCATCTTAAGTTACCTTACCCGCAAATGAGACTGGAGAACAATTCCAGATATGAAAATAAGAAAATAATTACTTTAAAATTACAATGGCAGTTAAAACAATGGTATAAAATAGTTACATGAGATAGATTAATATTAATCCTTCATAAAAATAATAACTACATAAAAATAATAAATAAGCATGAAAAAAAAGATTATTTCAATGTATATTTCTGTAGCATGACGGAAAGAATTCATAATATAAATCTGATATTTAATAAATGAATAATTTACATGAAAATATTTGATAAATCGACATTTATGAGTAAACCTAAAAAAGAATGAAAGGAACAGCTTTTAATCTACATTAAGTTGCTGCTGAAATTTAATACAATGAATTGTTTGAGAGGAGAATGAAATTTATTTTCAGTAACATTATAGACAAGGCACAGCCAAACTAAGGCTCTTTGGTCCCTTAACCTTTTAACTGTCATGCCCGAAATAATCTCGGGCATAGCACTGGCGTTCCCAGGATAATTTTTTTTCTGAGTGCATCGTATTATTATACCCGAATGTATATAGTGAGAAGATTATTTCGACTTCAGTTCAATAGATGGCAGCACTTTACTGAAGGTTTCAAAGGATAGAGGTTTATGTTTAAAGTGCGCTGCATTTTAAAAATATTTTTTGATTGCGCGGCAAACATTTGATGTTTGCAATAAAAAAAATTGACAATTTATGTACGCAAATCATCAAAATAAACTTGACAGTTATGCAGTTTGGAGCATCAGAAACAACAGTTTCATTTTTGAAACCTCATTCTATTTTGAAATAGAAATCATGCTAGGATATGATTTTCACAATAGGGAATGTCATTTTTAATGACAGCAAGAATTATATTACACATACAATAATTTTAACATTTCAGCTTCTGCACCGTTTCTGTAACTTGATGTGGTCATACTATTTTTAGGTAAGGGATATTAAAACATTAGAAGAGATTAATATATTAGCAACATTCTGGATTAAAGATGTACTTCAAATTTTAATGAAAAGTACAAAGAATATGTTTAGTTCTAACTGACACTGGAAGAAACTAATCATATTCAATTGTCTGTTTGCATTTGGTGAATTAAATGATTTAGGGTTAGCTTTTTATCTTCATATGTTAGTCCTCTCATTAGTTAAAGAAAATTACTTTTTATGCAAATGAGTAAATAATAATTATTTTTTATGTAAAGAACTTTCTAAGTTGACAGCATTTCTTAAATATTTTCTGTATATCAAATTAAAATTTTTACACAAAGCACTGTGTCTTGTCTCAGTTTATAATTCACAGTAAAAAGGAATCATTAATTCTCAAGTCACTGCATTATTCTTCACTAGAATGAAAAGCTTTTATAAGTTTAAAAATTATGCATCACAGGAACACACTTAGCCACATACAGTGTAACAGCAACAATTATTATTTATTTATATTCATTTACTTATATTACATTACCATTTCATTATAAAATTGAATATCATTGTTAAATTACTCAAAAATTCCTTTCTAGCCAAAAGCTGTTTTACAGCTTTTAAAATGATATAAATGTCTTGTCAGTAGTTTTATTAAATTCAAATATTTAACTCTAACTCAGATGAAATTTGGCCACCTGTCTTATAGAACAATAAAGAATTAAACTGAAGAACTTCCAAAAGAAATAAAACAATTATTTACACTCACTCTACTGGACTTGCTTGCATTACATTTACTTTTGGTTAGTATTTTTTACAATCTTACCTATTTTGGAATTATCTATAGCTAGAAGTATTTTGAATATATATTAATTTTTAATTACCCTATTTAGTATTTTCAGAATTTCAGCTTTTAATGATATAACCCCAATTTGTTTCACTTTCTTTTGTTATTCTTGCATTTAACACTCATAATAGAGAAGCTGAAATAATATGCTCTACTTTTAGTAATGCATATACAATATTATTTGCAATAAAAATTGTCTGAATCATAAAGTGTGCAATTCCTAAGTATATAAATAATTAAAAAAGTATGACATTAAAAATTTAAAGTACAGCAAATTTTTTAGAAATGATCCCCCCCTTTTAAAATAAAAACATGGAGAAAAGATTTAACAGAATTCAAAATTTATTTTCTTTGAATAAGAGACATGCTTAATTATAATTATTTAGGAAGGGCAAAAAATAACTGCATTAACTTATTTCTTACCAAATAGCAGACAACTAGGTATAGACATATCAAAAACTTTTCTACATTAAAGTAAAATTAATTTTTTATGTAGAATATATGCTAGAGGTAATTAAAATTTTATTTTTACTGGAATAATAAAATTAATATTTTTACTGCATCCAAAATGTACAAGACTCATAAAAAATCTTAATGCAGTGAACCAGAAAATATTTATAAAGTAATAAATATTCTCACTTTCAGAAAATTCTTTGATAAACAGCATGTAAAACAAACCAAAACTATATATATATACTTACACCAGGGTTCAGAAATAGCTCGATATGTTTATGCAGTAAGGCTTGGTTTGCATGGTTATCAAGACAAAAATGCTGAAGAAACTCATGAGCAAGTCTCATTAATTCATTCATTCTTATATCTTCTTTCTATAAAATAAATAAATAAAAAAATAAATAGAGTTCTTGTTTTTTAATTTCAGGAAATAAAAGCACTTGTGTATTTCCATGAATGATATAAAGCAAAAACAGAATAAAAGAACTTTAACCTTATCATATGGGATTTGCAAAAGCTCAAGGATCACTGCATGAGCACCCATGTTGCGTAAGAGTCGTTGTTCATGCTTACGAGGTTTCTTGCCAGTAGCTGTTTCTTGCACACACAGCCTAGTCAGTCGTAATAATATCTAACAGAAGCAAATAAACTATATTACTTTTTTGAAAACAGTGGATGCTATTTTGTTTTCTTATGCAAGAAAAGAGTGGCATACAATAAATGTCTCAGTTTAATTAATACTCGAAAGATCAATGAGCAAAAAAGCAGTAATTTAAATACAAATGAATCCAAATATCATAGCTATAATCTAGAAGCATTATTAAATTAACAAAGTAATTTTGATTACAAAGCAAAAAAATATATTTAGTGGCCATAAACAATTATACTTGTAAGAATTAATTTTATTTCTTTCATTTACGAAAAAAATGTCTTGAATGACATAGAGAAAAATTTATGTAGTTTATGAATACACTATATGCTATATAATTCCACAAATTAAAATTAAAAGCATAGAGCTTAATTACTGTAAAATTACTTATATTTAGTAAATATGACTGAGATATAAATTTTAAAAATACCCGAGAGCAACTTGGTAAAAATTATGTATGTTACAAAATGTCTAATAAATATCTTAAATGTTTATCATTTTCAGGAAATATAAAGAATAGTACCTGCTGAATAGTTTTGTAATTCTTATTCTGAATAGGATCCACAGGGGGTCCAATATCTAAATCTATGGCAGATCCTTCATTTGCAGCAGGTCCTAAGTCCTAAATTACATGCAGTTTTTAGACAGAAAATACACATAATATCTACATAGAAAATGACACTAAAAGAAAAATTAAATTTTATTGTCTTTTCACAATACTCTAATTCCTATAAATTTTCTGATTGGACAAGTATAAGGCCACATTTAACAAACAAATTGATTTTAATTTTAAAAGCAAGCAAAGCAAAAGGTATAGAAAATTAAATATCTTAATATTCTGTTTTCAAAATACCCTTACAATAAATTACAAATAATTAATGAAATACCATATATCACTCCCCAGAAATATTCATGAGATATACCTTTAAATTTTTTAAAAAAATTTCCACCATCGATAAAGGAAAAAAAAAAAAAAAAAAAAGTAACATTAATGCAGTCTTTTAAACATACATACCAGATGACTTTTTTTCTTCGATTTGGATTCCTTTTTTCTATCAGAATCACCATCTCCATCATCATCAGTGTTTTTCTTCTTCTTAGTTACTTCTTCCAGCTTAGATTTGAAAACCCACAGTTCAGATTTCTCTACAAGCAATCTGAGTTCATCAAGATCTGCTTTAATTTGCTTATAGTTTTCCACATCACTTGCAGAAACAAGCAGTTGGACCTACAAACACAAAATATATGCGATTTAATAAAAGACTATTGATAAATTATTAGTTAAAACAGTTTCAGTTTACTCATAATAGACTAAATTACTCTTTCTATTGAAAAAAAGTTAAAATTCAGCCAAAGTTCTATAAAACAAAGAAAAGTAGTGCTTCAGATTAATATTTATATAATAATTTTGATACTAAATCATTAATTTAAAAATCTAAGTTCTGGGAAAAAAGAATCTAACTTGGACATAACTGTTTCCATTAAGGATAAAAATGGTCACAAATGCTTAAATAAAGCTCTATGATTGACAAAGGAAAACACATGACAAAATCTCTAAAATAAAAAATGCCTTAAATCACCACACATTGTTTCAGTTCAATAACAAAAATAGTTAGACCTTTTTATTGTTAAGTGTGCTCATCAGTGTTATGAGTCCAAAAAAAAAAAACCCACAAGTCTATCATTCAGTTTTACTCCATTGTCTCTAGACTCTGTTCATTAAGGCTACTCAAACCAAATCTTTTGGCGCTAGACTTTTCCCCCTTCCCTGTTATCGGCCTGAATGTAATTGAAAAAAAAAAAAAAAAGGAATTAATCTTGTCTTACTTTGCATTCTTTTAAATATACTACTAACATTCTAATAAAAACAAAAATTATTTCTTATTCTTTCATTTTCTATATGCACTCTATTTGTATTTATATTTCCCTCCGCTTTTAAGAATCCTTTTATTTAAATGCTTTAATGGTTACAGAAGGTTCTTATCACTACATATTGTCACAAACATTTTAGAATTTTCACTCTTCATAAATAACATTCCTTTGATAAATGTAATTACACAGAAGTTCATTATATCTACTCTGGGTATAATAATGTATAATCATAAAAGAAAGAGCTTTAAAATTACAGCTGTATATTCTGCAGGATGGGTTAATAGTGATTTCCGTGAAGTCCACAGAGATTTTTTTTTTTTTTAAATTTCATGCTAAAAGTTAATCTTTTCACTCTAAATAACCTCAGTGGTCAAATTACTCTCTGTATCATCAGATAGTCTGGAAAATAATATAACAAAATAAATTTTGCAGGTTCATAGATAAAATGCATTTAACTGATTTTTCCAAAATCAGAGGATAATTTTTTTCAAGATTATAATTCTAATATTTTAAAATTTTAACAATGGAAGATCTATTCACTCAAAAACTTTGAAATTTTCACATATTATAAAATTTATCCGTTGTATTTCCTTAAAATGAGAATGGTATAGGCAAATGAATAAAGTTTCAGCATTATCACATTTATGATTTCATAGGAGTGAGGAAGATTACATCGTACAGAGATCATGACCGTTTTCAAAAACTAGTTCACAGTATATGCAAGCAACAACATATATAGCAGCACAAAATTCCTCACTATGCAGCTAAGAAAGAGTAACTTTTTTCTGCCTTTGGATATAAAGGCCTTTTCCCTTCCCTCCTGTGGACTTTTCAGCACTTTACTCTCTAAAGAAAATTTCCCTTTTCCCTTATTGTGGCTCTTTTTATACATTATTGATTTGCTCTAGATCCTTGGACATATATCAAAGGAATTTTTTTCAATAAGAAATTAAGGAAAAATCATCAATCAATTCCTATAAAAAATCCTATTGTTATATATATATATGAAACACTGTACATGATACTGTACATAAATGTTTTTCTGCTATCCAGATCAAAAGCAATTTTTCAACATTCTTCAGCATCTCTAATCTTTGTTTAGTAATTGATTTCACCCCTACATAACATTAGGGGCTTTAATTGAATCTTTGATTTTCACAATCCCTAACACCCCTGTATTTGGCATACAGTATGCAATAGCTAAGTCCCAGATATACATGTCATCATCATACTTTTCAAGAGTCTCTTTTTCACTTCCACGGTGATATTAACAATTTTCTGCCTTGCTTGAATGTTCTCATTAACTTTCCTAAAATTTACTGTTAATGAATTAAAAAAAATACATGAAAATCACTTGAAAAAGACTTATAGGGCCAGCTGTTTACTTACAGTTGCAACAAACATACTGATGCTTATGGGTAGTCATAGCACTGTCTCAAAAAGTGTAGTGTGCATAGTTATGACTCATCAAACTCGGTCATTTTTCAGACAAATATCATTTACCAAACAAAAATGTTCACATTCAAACAGGATGTCTTTCAAAGTGGACATATTACCAAGGTACCACTGTCTTCCATACTTATTATTTTTATTACTACTAAATAGTACTAGTCTACTATGTATTTATGCTTCTCCTATCAAGATTAATGATAAAACATATTTAATTTATAAGTTTTTTTTCCTAACTACATACCCCAAAACATAAATTAAATAAACATTTAAAAATTTCTCTTTATTTTATTAAATAATTTTAAATCTATTCTTTACTGAATTACAGTGTTAAAATACCGGGTGGCCATAATTAAACTGACAGTGCTCATAGTGTTCTGTAGTGCAATCTATTTGCGAGAATGACGCCACATTTTGTAGGAAGATTAAACAAGACAGGGGACGAAAAATTCCGCAAAAAAACAAATTAGTTCCAAAAGTCACCGATTGGGAGAATGTTAACAAATGCAAATTAATACGGAATAAAATTACCTTTTATTTTGCACATTTTCTGATTTAGTTCAAGTGCAATATGGCAACACTTTTAAAAAAGCATAAAATTTGGGATGACAAATCACCACATGCAGTCACAGCAATTCCCTTACATTCACCAAAGGTAACTGTTTGGTGTGGGTTCACAGCGGAATTTATCGTAGGTCCATTCTTCTATGAGAACATTACCCCGACAGGACCGGAAACCTGTTCTGTTACCGGAGAGAAATATCACCACATGTTGAACAGCTTTGTCATTCCGGCACTTCAACAAACACAATGCCTGGGGGAAATCATTTTCATACAAGATGGAGACCCTCCACACGTTGCTGTACGAGTGCACCAGATGCTATGACAGAAATTCACAACAGAAAGAGTCATTAACCGCTACTTTCCAACTGCATGGCCACCTCGGTCACCTGATCTTACCCCATGCGACTTCTGGCTATGGGGTTACCTTAAATCCAAGGTCTATCAAGGAGTGGCCCAGGACCTGGCTACGTTGAAGAATAACATATCACAGACTGTAAGGGAGATTCCTGCAGACATGTTACTTTCTGCTGTTGTGCATACTGTGCACAGTATGCAATATGTGGTCCACAACAACGGCAGCCACATTGAACCTCATTTGAATGCAAAATAAAAGGTAATTTCCATATTGATTTGCATTTCTTAACACTCTATTTTCTATTACACAGTGCCAAATATTCCCCTAGCGATGACTTTTGGAACTAATTTGTTTTTTCGCGGAATCCTCGTCCTCCATCTTGTTTAATCTTCCTACAAAATGTGGCGTCATTCTCGCAAATAGACCGCGCATAGAACAGTGTGAGCACTGTCAGTTTAATTATGGCCACCCGGTACTTTAATTTTTGGTGACTTATTTTTTGCTTTCTTCCTCTTTCTAACTGACAGTTCCAGATTTCTTTCCTTTCTCATAACATATGATATTATGTACCACTATAATATTTTTCCTTATTTTTATGTATTAATCCACTTGCTTGGTGTAATGGAAGATATAATGCTCTCAACCAAAATATATCCAGCAATTTTCAATAATTTTTTAAGTGGAATTTCCTTTCTAAATTTTAATTTATTAGTTAATTATAAAAGCAGACAGGTAAGTCTAATAAACTTTAATATTTTTCCTTAGTTGTTCTTGCTGGCAATTTATGAGATGCATTAAGCATACAGTTTAAAGATAAATAAATAAAACAAAATTTTTAAATATGAGAACAATACAGAGAAGGCTATAACAATTTAATAATACATTCAGCAGCAATATTAGATTTAATGATATAAAAAGATGATTTTTTTCCCTCTTGTAAATGTTTAGTAGAATAACCACAAGAGTCATTTGATCAAATCACTAGAAGTGGTGACTTTAATAAATGTTATTTTGTATTAAGGAAGAGTAAAAAATTTTCAGTTTCAAGTTACTTCAAAAATGGATTTATGTGAATATAAAAATATACCTGTTTAAATGCTTGCAAAACTTCCTGACGTTGACTAAAATGCCTAAAAAGTAGTAACAGAGCTCCAGACACTAAAGGTGGATAATCATGCATTGTGAGATGAAGAAGCACTCTAAGAAATGTACGTCCACCTTGACCATCTAAATCTATTTCTGTGCAATCATCCCTTAATAGAATAAATAATAAATCTGATGAAAAATAATGAATTTTAAAAATTATTAAAAAATCAGCACATAATAAAAATTAATGAAAAGCTTTGTTAACTTTTTTACTTATTTTATGAAACAATGAAAATCCATCACTCCATGAATAGATAAAATGTTCAGGAAATGGAGACATTTATCATCATATTATGAAAATCATGATTACTTTGTGATAATATATATCTCTTGAAATTCATTAAATGACTAAGTTTTATTAAATAATATAATCAACTAACAAATCAACTTACATTTATGAACAAAATTACAAATTTTTCTACTAAAAATTTAAAGACAATTACACATAACGGTTCACATAATATTAAAATGCATTCAAGTAAATTTCTTACCATTTACATTTATTTTAAATCTTAAGTCCCTGTGGCTTTGATATTCAAATAATCTAACCTAACCTTTATGCAATGAATATGGATGGACTGGTGAGAAGCTTAAGGGGTGGCCAATCCCCTTAGAACAGATACACAAATGTTAGTATGACCTGGAAGATTAGAAGCACTCAAGTCTGAACCTCAAGATAAGCTCACCAGAGAGGTGACTTTCCTCGAAGGGGTTGATTGGGTTTTTAATTATGTGACTTCTGGAATGTATCCTTCCTTTATAACAAAAAATTTGCACATAAAGAATTTTGTAGTATAAATGGATATTGAGTTTTATCTCAAATCCTACATATTTCTGTGTTTATTAAAACAATTAAAACTTGTTGGAGAAACTTAAAGGAAGATGGGTGAGGGCGACAATTTTAAAATTTTGCACCCATCTTGGAAAAATTAAAGATCTGGGGTTGCTAGCTAATATCAGCTGTTTAAATTCAGCTCTTCATGCTCAGACCCAAGTCTGCCTGAGATCAAAGGGTTAATATTAAATTAACAATATTAAAAACTGGATTTTAAGTAATTCTTAGTATATTATTAAAAAGAAACTCACTTTCCCCCAAATATAGCTTCAGCATGATGACTGATCCTCTCTAAATCAATACCTGAAAGAAAGGAAATTAAAGTACAACAGTAACGATCCAGACACAGGATAAAATCATATTCAAATTATAAACAGGCATTTCTATTCATATTTAATGTTAAGACAAGTATTTCAAAACAAGAAGAATGGATAAATAAAATTTAAACACTGAAAATACAAGCTAATAACATACACACCATATTTTCCACTTGTTAACTGCTGTATTAAATATTGACCCCCAAACAGTTTTATGTTATAAATGAAAGTAAGTGAGAGTATGCACTACTTTCTTAGCAATGTAATTTTGAAACATAGTATGTTTAGATTTCAAATTGTTTTAATATTAATTTTGCATTACATTGGTTGCCTCAGGATTTTTGAATTATGCGATTATCAGTTCTGCAATAAAACTAAGGTTATATGATTAGCCTACTGATATCTAAAATTATGAACAACAGAATTATGTACATCAAATTTCTAATTTCAGCGAGTGTTAGATTAAAATATTGCCACAGAAATGCCAACATTATTTTATAAATGATTTCTGAAATTTTGTGATTTTAAATCTTCTGCTTTATTGTAAACTTAAAAATCACATGTCATGAAATTCAACAATATAATTTCCCAAATCTCCTTTCTTTGCTACATATACAGCAAGGATACTTTTCCATGACATCATATTTTTTCATCCATGATTTTGGGAAGCAAAAACTGTCACCAAACAGTGTGATTTACTGCAATAATGAAAAAGCGTAATATTACAGTATGCATAATTGTTACAACATATGCATTTACTTTGGTTTTGTGTAACCAAGATCAATTTTCATAAGCCTATTTTGTTTTAGTGAAGAAAGATATAAATTAATTGCTATTTCTCTGAATTTTATGAAACCCATTAAAATTTCAGACTTGTTTTCTATAGAAAAGCAGGCAGTAGAGCATTTTGAAAGTCATGGGATCCTTTTCATCATACTCAAAACATCGAAAGGTGTTGGCAAGTGAAAATGTGCTGTTGTGTTGGCAGACTATTCTGTAGCTATTTTAAATGCTATTATTGATTTTTAGTCTCCACTCTACTCTAGCAGAAGTTTTAATGAATGTCAGATAATCAAAATGCTTAAGCTCTTATTTATTAATTTGTATGTGTCAATTATACAACTAAATTGAGAGTGATCTGAGATTAACTAAATAAAGGGATCTATTCCTTCAAAATTACACCAGAACAGCTAGTGCAAATTTGGCAGGATCTCTGCTCATTTTTTATTATCAATGGAAAAATATGTAAGCACTGAAAATTTTTTCATCTTTAATTGTTAACGAGGCAAGAAAACAAAAGACAAAATGAAAAAAATAAAAAACTACTTAAAATGTAAATTACAATTAAAGCAAATATATATATATACATAATGATCATATAAAATAGTAGCTCTTCATCAGAAAACAGACTGCACTTTCACACAAACAATAATTTCACATCATTGTTTGTTGTCTACTCCTTGATGAACAGCTTCAGTTTTATATAACCCTCAAATTTTCTGCTTTAATTGCAGTTTCGTCTTTTAAATTTTTTTATTTTGTCCTTTGCGTTCTAAGCTTGTCAAGCATAAATACAGGGTATCTATAAAAGAACTCCGGGGTTTTAAAAATTCATATCTCACTAACTATAAAAGATAGCAAAATTTAGTCGATTTCTCCGAAAAGAGTAGCTCAAAAAGTTTTACTCATACGAATTGGGAATGTTTGCATCAACTGTTGGCGGCGCTGCAGGGCGTTGACCTTGAAATGATGGCGACTCCGCAACAAAAGGCTCAATGTGTTATTTGGCTCATAGAAACGAAGTCTGTAGTTACCGTACAAAGAAACTTTCGACGTAACTATGGTGTTAACCCGCCTTCTGACAAAACCATTCTTCAATGGTTCAGTGCATTTAAGGAAACAGGAAGTGTTTTAAAGCAAAAGTCGCCGGGTAGGCCGAGTGTGTCTCAAGAGAAAGTGGACAGAATCCGAGCTTCATGCCTTCGAAGCCCTAAGAAATCGTTGACAAGACGCAGCCTGGAGTTGGGGTTACCAACTGTCGGTAAGGTACTTCATAAAAGACTACGTTTAACTGCTTACAAGATTCAACTTTTACACCACATCAAACCAGCAGACAAGGTTAAGAGATACGACTTTGCTGTTTCAATGCTAGATAAAATTGATGACAATAATGGTTTTTTAAAAAGTGTAATTTTTAGTGACGAAGCTTCTTTTCATGTGAATGGTCACGTAAACCGGCGTAATTGCAGAATTTGGGGTTCTGAGCCGCCCCATGAGTTCGTCGAGTACGAACGCGACACGCCCAAAGTAAATGTTTGGTGTGCGCTTATGCATGACAGAATCATAGGTCCGTTTATTTTTATTGAAAGAAATATCAATGGTGATGTCTACTGTGATATGTTGGAGGAGTATCTTTTTCCTCAGTTAGATGACATTGAGGCGTAGAAGGGTTTAGTTTACTTTCAACAAGATGGGGCCCAGCCACACTTTAGTTTACGTGTGCGTGAGGCATTGGGCGCTCGGCTCGGCAACAGGTGGATCGGAAGGGAGGGACCTATTCCATGGCCTCCAAGGAGCCCTGATCTGACTCCGTTGGATTTTTTCTTCTGGGGGTATATCAAGAATCTTGTGTATGCAGAGAAAATTCGTGATGTTCAACATCTCAGGGAACGAATAGTCAATTGTGTGGCAACCATCTCCCCAGACATGCTCGCCAGGACATGGGAAGAGGTAGAATACCGTTTAGACGTCTGCCGTGCCACTAACGGGGCTCATATAGAACTTTACTAAGTGTTAAAAAAAATTGAAAATGTAAGCTTTTCAGTCATGTATAAAACATGTATGTATGTTTTTTATTTCATTAAAATATTTTGCCTCAAAACCCCGGAGTTCTTTTATAGACACCCTGTATTAAAAAACTCACTTATGAATTATTTGTTTTATCACAT
Source organism: Stegodyphus mimosarum (assembly GCA_000611955.2). Taxonomy (NCBI): domain Eukaryota; kingdom Metazoa; phylum Arthropoda; class Arachnida; order Araneae; family Eresidae; genus Stegodyphus; species Stegodyphus mimosarum. Next base: position 165,354 of record KK121646.1, on the reverse strand, counting down.
TATTTGCAGCAGCATTTAGTGCACAATTAATGAAACGTATTTTTATTTTTTAATTTTCAATATTATTTTACACATACATATATAAATATTCAAACAGCAGTTTGACAAATTGTTTTTATTGGTTCAAGACCTATGAAATATTATCCAGAATTAAAGACATTTCAGAGCAGTATTTTTACTGCATGTGCATATAAAACATAAAAGATTGGATAACTAGCAAATAACTTACAAAAAAGATAATATTAAGTTAAAAGTGAATTACAGAATTCCCCAGTTCAACAATAAACTTTAATAATCCCTGGATACTCACTAAATCAATGCTTGCATTTTGAATTTGTTGTTTTTTTCTCCAAATGGAGGGCACAAGTCATCATAGATGTTGGCCACTACTAAAGCCAGAAGTGGTGATCACTTTATTATGGAAGCACCTAATAGGTAGGGCCACCACTACCTCCTATGAATGGACAAACAATTTACATCCATGCCTTCTCTGAGATTCGGACCCGGGCCCTTCAGTATGGCAGTCAGTATCATTAACTACTTTCCCGTCTGGACTTTTCAATTCATTATAGACGGGTGAACTTTAAATACTTCATTCCCCATATTAAATTGTGTATGTATAGCATACAAAAGAGGTCTCATTGCAGAGGAAAGTGATGCTAACATTCAAAGGTGTTTCACATTAGTTTTAGTGCAGATAAAAAATAAATATTGACTAACAATCTAAACATCATAACTTGCTAAACTGTGCTATTTAAAAGACAGTAAATGATTAACTTTCAATAATAAAAAAATAAAAAACAGTTTTAGTAATATAGTATTCAACATAAATGGCACAGAGAAATAAATATTTACATCATTTAATATCACAAATGAAGGCACCTTTCTCTCCAATTGTTAGTGTTTCTTCTGTAGCTGTTTTATCATGGCTTTCATCAAATTCACGTTTAAATATTGACAATAAGCCTGTAATTCTGTAGTCTAGACGTACATTCAAAATGAACTAAGAAAAAGAAATAATTAATTATATGTAAAGTATAATAATAAGTATATCAAAAAAATTATTCTAATACATTATTTGCTGTATAGGTATTTATCAGTTATCATAAGTCACATTTTCCTCATGATAATTTTTCTTTTTTTTTGGGGGGGGGGCAAAGAAATATCCTCAGTGACTTTGTGGTAATTCCACTAAACTCTTGAAAAACATCTATAGCTTCTGGTTTTGTACTGCAATTCTGTACTAGCAAATTCTGTAATCTCCACTTCTTGTCATTATCAATTAAATGTTTAGCTACTGAAATGAAGAGAAAGTAGCAAGTGAAACCGATGGATCAAGAAATCAGGAGGAAAAATTGCAAATGATAGGAGTTAAGAATGTTCCTTTCATAGACCAAAATACTAAAGAGAAAAAAATAAATAGGATTACAAAATGTCATTGGAAATTTTTTGTTGCTAAAAATTCTTGGAAGCCAAACTGAACCATGAAAATGTGAGGAGCAACTGATAAGTATCTATGAGTAAATGTATGAATAATAACTTGAATGCATTAAACCCATAAACACATTATATGTAATTAATTACTGACAATGATCTAACAAGAAATAATGAAAGTTAAAATTTACATACACTGAAAAGCGAAAACATTATAACCACCTACCCAATAATGCATTGCATAGCCTTTGGCCCGCAAAACAGCTGCAACTCACCTTGGATGCCATGTTCTTGGTAGGTTGTACAAAATGTTTAAGGAGTGGTCACGCAAAGTTGAGATATTCCAACATGATGGTGTTTGAGGTCCGAGATGGTCTGCTTCATGACATCCCAAATGTGCTCTATTGGGTTAAGCTCTGGCGAGTCAGATAGAGAGGACATTATTTGGAATTCACCTTTATGCCTCCAACACAATTTGTGTCTTTTGACATGGGGGTTGTCCTGTTGGAAGATTCATTTCCAGTTGGAAGACAGACACCATGTAAGGATGCAAATGATCTCAGTCATGTTCAGATAGTCCACAGCTTTCATGGTCTGTTCTACCAAAACTAAGGGTCCCAGAGCCACTTATGAGAACGTCCCCCAAAGCATACCACTGCCAGCCTGTGTATGACCTGCTATGGGGGGGGTAACTGTTCTTCTGGAAGATGGCATATCTTAACATGATCACCTGATGCTATGAATAAGAAATCATGATTCACCTCAATGTCCCTGGGCTCACTGTAGATGAAGTTGACACTGGTGACAATGACACTTGGTTAATAGAGCACACTAGTGAGATGTCTGCTGCAGTCCCATATCCAACAGTCTCTGCTGAACTGTGTGTTTCAAAGCACTTAGACCTGAGCCACTGTCTGGTACCAATTCTGCTGTATCAAGCGGGACAGTCTCCAGTGTCCTTTCTCTTTGATCAAGCATGGGCTTCCAACATCTTGATATCTACTGCTGGTTTTACCATCATTTATCTACTTTGCATAAATACTAACAACAGCAGACTGTGAAATAACCTACCAGTTTTTCAGTTTCAGAGATGCATGTTCCAAGTCTTTCGGCCATTACAATCTGCTCTCTATCAAATTCTCTTAGATCAGCGGCCTTTTCTATAACTCGCAAAAAAAAAGTGCAAGAATGATTCCTTACCTTTTTCCAGCAGCAAGTTAAATACCATTCCCACTTAATCATCTGCCGACCACATCATCCAGATGAGTTCATTGAAAATGTAGCCATAATGTTTTGGCTCATCAGTGTATATAAATCTACACTTCTAGAAAATGCTAGAAAATGACGAATTAGGTTATATGAACATGGGAAGGCACACGGCTGCCTGTCTAACAGTACAGATGCCTCCACAGAGGACTTTACAAGAAAGTGCCTCATATTCATGTTTACATGTGGGAAGTCATAAAAATACACCATACAGCCAGACCATTTGCCTGGTTTTAAACCCAGATCGAACTAGTAGTAATCATAGTCATAACTAGTTGGCCACTAGTGGGACTGTGAATGATGGAAGCATGTTTAATAACATATCATTCAATGAGGATGACAGTTATCAGTCACGTCCCTACAGTCTAAAAAATGTATACATACATATTAACTAGATGTTGTAAAAAGTCAACAAGTCAGACATACTAAAAGAAGTAACACATGAGTATTCAAATTTCAGCCAAAAGCCTCTGATTTGTCCATGTGACTTTCTTTTTCTTCCCTCCCTATATTAAAGATTATATAGGGCAATCTACAATTTCCTCAAAGGGTTTGATACATAAGTTCAAGGTATATTAACTGTAACAAATACAGCATGAATCCATCCAAATTTTGAATGCATTTTAGAGATGCTTAATTTATGGATCCCTGATGATAGGCAGACATCAGTGAAGCCAAGCTCTTGCCACACACATTCCAGCAACTACCTGTGTGATAACGTTTCTCTTTGTATATGGTAAAAAGAACATAAATACACAAATCTTTGAGGTAACTCCATGAGGGGAGAAAAATATGGAGTTATATCAGGTGAGTATGGAGCCATGGAAGAAGAGGAGAATCATTTTGAGATGTACATCCAACCTAAAGATTGGGAAGTTTGATACTCAGCTGTGCTGGCATCCTCATAAAAATGTTAAATGAACTCCTTAATGTCTTTCTGATATTGTGGCACTAGCTACTGTTGTAACATACAGTATTCCATAAGAGTTTTCTCTAAAAAGAAAAATAGTACTCAGCAGATAAATCTACAATTAAGAAGCCTGTTACAAAAGAAAACTTGGAAAAATGCTTTAATTACTGAAATGCGTGTATTTACATGTGGAAAGTCATGAAAACACACCATGCAGCTAGTCCATTGGCCTGATTTTAAAACCAGATCAAACTTAACATATATAAGTTACAACAATGACTATAACAAATGTTATAGTTATTGCAAAATTAACTTCTGAAATCCAGAAGAAACTATGAATCACCATATATTCATACTCTATCTTTGTTGCATGATGACTAGGAATTACTGAGCAGGAATTATATAGAAACTATCACCAAATGCATGTTTATTAAGTCACATTTGGTTTTTGCACAGAATGTCTGCAAGGTGAAGTACTGTAAAATGAACTTAGGCTTACATAAATTTTCTCCCCAAGATGGTGTGCATCCAATATCTAGCCTATTCTTTGCATAATATATATTTTTTTTAATTCTCGCAATTTGTTAGCAAATTGAATTTTGCTTGGAATTCTTAGTACATAGGGTCCTCATATCAGAATACAGGGCTGTCCCTATTGGACGTATGTCGGCAGTAAAATCTTATTCTCCAGATATAATTAGTCTTACTGTTTTGTGTCAAAAAAATCACAATTTTTAAAAGGTAACGTGTAATTACAAATTTCTAGATAATGTTTATGAAATGATATTCAGGAAAGAACATGATTATTTGAAATTTTCAGGGCTGTACTTCACAGAACATGATATACTAAAGACTGCTTTTAGAAATTCAAATAAAACTTCTCTAAAGAAGCTACAAATAATAACTGATCCATTAACATTTTATGAAAAATATTAGCAAATTCATATTCAAACAGAAAATTCAGAAAGTATATAAAATTAACACAGAAGTACTGGTTCAAAATACAAATACTTAAAATAACTAACCTGTAGAATTTCAATAATTTTTAATTTGGTATCCATTACTAATGTATCTTCAGCTCCAGTTATTGAGGCTTTCTTCTGAATTGTTGCTGCAACTTGTTTAGTCATTCCAGCTGTTCCAAGGACCATATTAGTCATTACAGCACCCATATCTCCAATGGATTTTAAGACTCCACCTCTAGCTGCAAAAAATCAGCAAATAAATAGTGTTCCAGCCTGATCATTATACTAGATGATAGATATAATATATTTTGATTACATAATTGATAAACAATAAAAAAATTAAAAACTACACTCAGATTTTCCAAAATGTTGATATTATTGGGAAGTTATACCTACAAACTCATGCTAATAATGAAATTTTCAGATTAACTTCAGGAACAAAGTATTCTGTAACTTACTAATTATCTTTAATGATAAAAGAAAGAATGTATCTGTCCTTATATTGCATAGAAAAACAGTTCCACAGCTACAAAACATGACATGCAGATTCTCCAAGAAAAGGGAAGGTCAGCTTGCATTTAAAAAAAAAACTTTTTTTCCTTCTCTCTCTCTCTCTCTTTTTTTTAAAATTTTAACATTGATTTCTTTTAATTTAATGATTAAATGATTTTTTACATATTTTTTGTAGATATCTTCATTTATCAATCCCACTAATTATTTAACTGTCTGAAATATTGAGAGACAGATAAAAAAATTATCTTCTAAATGAAGGTTAATCTTCAAAATTTATTTTAAATCTCAAACATAATTTACCACTTTTTTAAAACTGAATTTTCTTTATTACTACAATCTCTATCAAAATTTTGACATCACGAAATATACTACTTATAATGCAAGAAATCAATGACAAAAATTATCTTTCTCTCTTTTAAAATAAGAATGATTCAAATAAATATGAATTAAGCAATTTTCAATATATTTAAAAAAAATGATCACAATACAATTTCACATAGTTAGTTAAGTGCTGTTGGAAATTTTGTTCCTTAATCATGTGGTCTAATGGCATGATGCCACCTATTTATTGCTATGTTGAGCATTTCCCCTCATTTTGTTTATTTACTTATTTTACGTTTATGGACATTTTCAACTTGCATTAGTCTTTTAGAAATAGTTTACTTTCTCCTACACGAAGAATTACATCACTAATAAAAAATAAAATAGGTCCAGTAAAATAATTAAATTTCAAAAGAAAATTAAATGAATATATTTTCCCTTTAGATAATTTTTCCTGCAAATTAGAAAACTTTAACATAGAATAAAAAATAAAATTATGAGAAAACTTATTATGAAAACTTTATTTGAGAGGCAAAATATAAAAATAGCTAATTAACTTTATAAAGACTTCCTGCTTCTCAAAGATTTTATTGATACATTTTAAATATTCCAGCATTGCCTTAAATTCACAAGCAGTAGTTAAAAAAAAGGGGGAGGGGGAAGAATAATCTTACCTTTTCAATAAAAATTCCAAGATTTCATTTATAAAACTAATATGTCACTATACTTAAGATATGGACAAAAATCATGCTAGCTTAATTTGAAAATGAGTATGGTTGCTCTTAGCAGCATATATTTGAAACATAAATAGAGAATTTTATCTAATGCAATAATATGGTGATTACTTCAAAAGTGAAACCTTTCTAAAATTCATGTTCTGCTATACTTTTTCTAATATAAAATTTATCACAGAACCATTCGAAAAACTTTAATTCTATTTTTAAAATATCACCTGATTTTACTTCCTTTTTCTCTTCACTTGCCCGATTCTCATCCTCCTTAGCAGCTTGCAATACAATATTAAAATAAGCACACTCTTTACCATATATAGTTATTAACTACTTAAAAACACCGATAATATTAGTTTGGTTATAAATATCCTTTTTCCATTGCTTCAGTTTAATAAAACATACAAAAGTTTAACACAGTTTTTTTGATTTATAAATTTTTGATACTTGTTTCACACATCAATCAAAACTTATTAATATCACTATAACAAAAGAATTTTTGTATAGATATAAAGAAAATGAAATGCATTACTACAATCTTAAAATAACAAAGTTAAGCCTGCTTGCATTCAAGGTGATGTAAGATAAATTTTACATATATTTATAAGTAATTAAAACATATTTTAATCAATATTATGTCAGAATAAATTTTTTATTGTCCTGTTAATAATTGAATATACATGATAAACATATAAGCAAATAATAAAATATAGAAAAAATTTAACAAAATTTACAATTTTACATGAAAGAAATATTCATTCATATAAGATTTTATAACTGATGCAAGATTATATATTCAGATTATTATTTATGTAAGAATCAATCATTCACATAATCAAATAATGAATCATAGAGTATAGGAATATACCATCCAATTCAGCTGCTGTTAATCTGCTATTTAGAAAACTTGATTCAGGAACACAATCCAAAATGCTCAGCAGAGTCTTTGTTAAACGCAAGAGATCACAGAAGCTATAGAATCCAAAATAGATCAACTCTCTAGCTAATTTTACCACCTGCAAAATAATAAATATACAGTCAACGTTTAAACATTTAAAAAAAATCATTTCTTACACTTTTGCAAAATAACATATTTATGAAGGTCTACAGTACAGAACAAAGTCCGAAATGTGGACATCCAACGTCTGGAACGATCTAAAATCCAGACTTCTAGACTCCAGCAACTTTTTTTTTTTGTTTGCTTTATGCATTTGATATTTTTTCATAATACAGCATGTGGAGAGCCCCGATTTCTAATTCACTTCAGCATTCAATAAAATACCTCCATATTGAAAAAATAATTAATTACTCGTATTAGCATAAATCTGCATGAGCAACAATTTTTTTAGCTTCTTTTTGGCTTGACATACATCTCAAATTGAAACATTGTTGATTTTACACCCACTGATAATTTATATGGACACTAAACTCGTGAATCATTATTTAATACTTTTTTTTCTTTTCATGACCATCAAAGTATGGCAGCTGGAGAAATGCCTCTGCAGTGATGTCTAAATTTTTTCAAAAAATGTTAGTAATAGAATACCAATGAACTTAGTAATCTTTTATGCTGACATTACACTTGGCAATGATTACAGACTTCAGCTAATTGTGCTGTGAAGTACTGAGTGTGTTGACGAAGAGAAATTTAACAGAAATTCTTTCCATATGCAAAAAATAGATTTCGCAATTGATAACAATAGCATTTAGCAGTAGAAAAAGGATATTTAAACCAAATTCATATTGTCAGTGTTTGAATAACTAATTTGTTATTGAGATAAGCCTAGAAGAGGCACCAAAGCTGGTAAGGCCTCACTGGCAGGTAGGATTTAGGAGAGGCAAAATTTTTTAGAATTTAGAGAAACATTGAGCAATACAATTAAGAGATTGCAAAACCTTTAGAAATTAAGAAAGGCTCTGAGATGCAAAATTTTTAGAATTAAGGCAGGCACTTGGCAGCAGAATACAGAACCTGCGGAGACTTCAACAGGCTGCAAAATGTCTAGCATTGACCCTAAATAAGCCTAGATAAATGTAAGAATTTTATAAGGTTGTCATAACAAACTTGCTCAATATATGAATCCCTGCTGCTGCTCATCCATTTGAATGAAAGATATTTGAAGATATGCGTGCTCAAGATTGTGATGATTTAAAACAACAGAACTCTCATGGTTATGGTTACAGTAAAAAAATTTCAAAATTTTCAAATGGAAACAACCACTTTTTTCCCCTGCACAAATTGGTCAGTGCACTGAAAAACCATAAATGGTGTTGGAACAATACACATATAACAAAAACTGCCGCCATAAAACATTTGCAAAAACAGCATTGTAAAGAGCCAATGACAGCACAAGAGAGGAGGAGGAAAAAGAAACTTTCTACTGGAATTACAAGTTTTCAACATGCCCATCTTCACAGATGATAACACATTGCATGCAGGAGATTGTTGACAACAATGACGAACTTAACATCACAGGAGGAATCTATATAACTTCACATTTTATGGCATTTTTCAATTCTGACAAATCTCAAGGATTTGATGCACATGCCTTAGATTTCACATAGATTCAGAACCAGACATCCAAAAGAACAGAAGTGAGGTCGGCGGATAACGGTGGCCACAAAATTGTACAGTTACGGGAAATAACTGTATCTTCAAACTTTTACACACTGAAAGCTTGTAATTTTGAAAAAGTTTTTTCTCTATCTTCTCTTGAGCTATCATTGGTTCTTTACAATGCTCTTGTTTGTAAATGTTTTACGATGGCAGTTTTTGTTGTACGTGTATTGTTCCAACACCATTTATGGTTTTTCAGTGCACAATAAAACTGTGGGAGCTGTCACTCGGAAATTTTGAAATTTTTTCACTGTAACCATAACTGTGAGAATACTATTGTTTTAAATCAAGCACATACTTTTAAATAATAACATCTGAAATTTCATTTCAATTGGTTGAGCTGATAGGTTGCTAGGGGTTCATATATCAGAGAAGTTTTTTATGCTACCCTGTATTTATTGGAGGCTCAGATAAGCTTTAAGCACATGCAGGAAATAGGCAGACTTAACTGCATGCAGGGAAAAAAAAAACTTTAGTAGACTAACATGTCTTCAGTCACCATGATACACTGCCATTATGATGACAACTGCAAATTTGAAGGTTTTTCAGTTATCATAAAAAACAAATTTTTCCAATTAATGGAATTTAGAAAGAAATGTGGAGAAGTAGTAATAAATGAAGATGATGTAACAGAAGTTGTCAATGAGATGCCAATGCCCCAATCATCAATCAACTAAATGGCAAAATCTGCTTGTGGTAATTCTTCAGATGCTTTAATTTTTGCTCACTCTGAGTTATAAAATGAATAAGATGTAACGCTGTTAAGTGAAACCAGCGCCAAAGCATGGCTATGGTAAATAAATATAGTGAACTTTAAAGAGTGCATTTATTCTATTGTGGTTTATGCGCTATCAACAAAGTAGATTTATTCAAAATTCGTTAACTGTTAATTCAATATGTTTAAATGAAATGCAGGAAAATTGCATATAATTTAATATTCCGTACAAGGAAGTCATGTAATGTACACACCAGATTTTTTATTCATATAAAACCAGAATCGGTGCCAGAGCTCATATGCCCACACTGACGGTAGAATTTAGGGAAGACAAAATTCTTGGAATTTAGAGAAGCACCAAGTAACAAAATTAAGGGATAAAATTTTTAGAATTTAGGGAAAGCACTCGTATCCAAAATTAAGGGACAGCAAAAATTAGAACTTAAGAAGGAGCTTGGTAGCAGAATTTAGGCCCTGCAGGGTCTGCATCAGGCGGCAAAATATTTAGTGCTGGACTTCAGTAAGCTTAAGTATATGTGGGAATTTATTTGTTCAGGACTCAGATAAGGCTTAAGCATATGCAAGAATTAGACATAAGTATAATAAATAACTAAATGAATATAATTCAGGCTTAATTGTTTCAGTGCACGATAGAAGCAAGACAAAACTTAATGGAACATTTTGTCTTTTGTAGCCAATAACGTAGCACACGTTGTTAAGCTAGGCTAAAATTATAATTTACTGATTCCAAAGAATTTGAGTTAATATAGCAGATTGTGTTGTTCCTCAACTTTTTGATTTGATCCAGTTTATTAATTTTTGCAGGCTGTTATAATTACAGCAATTTTATGAAAACTTAAGTTTGAACTTTTGATTATATTGAAGAGTTTCTAATTCTGAAGCTGCAACAAGAACTACAAAGCAAAAGCATGTTTTGATGTCCATTAAAAAAATGTAGCAAAAGTGCTGCAAAAAATGGATATAGGTATATCCGTCTCATAATTATGCGACGAGTATGGCACTGGAAAGTCAACTGTATATGACATTAAGAAAATGGAAAACGGAACGTTTCGAATTGTTTGTGGATTCCAACATCTTATTTATGAATAACAGAAAAATTGTTCATTACATCAAAAGTGATGATCATGACAAAGTGATGATTGAATGGTCAGCCAGATACGCAGTGAGGGCATGCCATTGACGGGGCCTATGCTAATGGCTCAAGCCAAAATATTTCATAAAGAAATGAACTTAAAAACTGAGTGCACATATTTGACAGGTTGGTTAATCAAATTTTAAAATCACCATGGTATAAGAAAACTATAAATTTCAGGTGAAAAGCTTCAGCTAATACTGAAGCTGCTGAGCAGATGCAGATTTGCAGATGAATTCATTAAACTCATTAAGAGTGAAAAGTTATCTCTAGAAGAAATTTACAATAGAAATGAAACTAGTCATTTCTGGCAATATGTACCATGAAATACCATGGCAACCTTTACAGAAAAGGCTCCAAATGGTGCCAGAGATTCTAAAGCAAGACTAACAATTTTAGCATGTGCAATGGAATGCACAAGTTCAAACTTTTCATGATCAGAAAAAATACACAATCTCGAGCATTTAGAGGAATAAAGATTTTCCTCTTATACATGATGCAAATAAAGGAGTTCGGATGACACAAGTGTTAATGTTAGTTTGAAAATAAATTATTTCAAACCCAAAGCTCAGCAAAATCTGAATTCAGTTGATTTACCCGATGACGTAAAAATTGTCCTGATATAGATAACTATTCGACTCATATTTCACTTAAAGATTTAATGAAAGATAATCCGTGTTATTCTTTCCTCCATAATGTACGCCCATTGTTCAGCCTATGGAGATTGGAAGAGTGAACACGCTGAAATGCAAATATAAAGTAGCATTTTTAAAATCCATGCTAAATTTCTTGAATAATGGCAAGACTATTCAAGAATTTTAGAAATATTTTAACATAAAATCTGCTCTGTGGAGCATCACAAGATCACGAGCAGATGTGCCTCCAGATACTTTAAAAAATGCCTGCATGAAATATGGCCAACTACCATATTTCATGAGGAGGATGATGAAGATGATAGCCATGAATTTGAAAGCTTTCGGATATCTCAAACCACACGAAATTTTCTAATTAATGGATTTTGTAAAGAAATGAAGATTATTAATGGATTTTGTAAAGAAATGTAGAAGTGGTAATAAATGAAGCTAATATAACAGAAGTTTTTTATTGTGATGACAATGCTCTAATCATGAATCGATTAGCTAATGGCAAAATATGTGGTATGGTTCTAGATCCAGAAAATACGGCTACGAATAGTGAAGAAAGCGACAGAGAGGTTACTGAAAACAAAAATATTTTGATTGACAGGTTAATCGGAATTCTCAACACAGCAACTACAGGACTTGATGAACAGTGGAACTTTGTCTGAAGAAGAAATTATGCCTGTCTGTAGAACAGAAAGTATTAGCACAAAAAACGAAGCAACTTGAACAATTTACATTTAAAGAAATGTTCAATAAAGTAAATAAATAAATATTAGGCTTTTTGTAAATTTTGATAACCTTTAGATCATAAATGCTTCATTACTTCATAAATCACAATTTCATATTTTTAATTTTATAATTTCTATGTGCCATTTTACTAGATTTAAACTGATGATCTAATATCTGGAAAAATCCCACAACCAGAATCACCAAAGTTCCGATGAGTTTGGATCTCAGACTTTGTACTGTAGTTCTTATTTTTAATTTTATAATTTCTGTATGTCTTCTTATTAGATTTAATCTGATGATCTAATATCTGAAAAATTCTCAAACTAACTTTCTATTATTTCATTTCTGATACATTAACCATAGAAAGAAAACACAAATAAACAAACCAAAATAAATAAATAAGTAAAAAAAAATACAAAATCAGGATTTTAATTTACAGAGGGGCATTCCCTACTCGTCATCATCGATTTTGCTCAAATTTATAGCGTATGCAGGCCTTGGATAGAAATGAAAGTACCCGAAGTGGGAACTCCAGATGGCCAAGCGTTTAGAAAATAAAAATTTTGATGCTGCTCTCGCACAGTATAAGCCCTTTACGTTAGGGTGTTTATCAAGCAGGGTTGATGCGGCAGTAAGAGCTAGGAGTAGTAATGCAATGATAGTGGGTTCGACTCCCCGTGTGGAGATTTTTTTTCTTTTTCTCAATTTTTATACTATTCTTTTCCAACTAAGCAAAGAGGTGAATATTTTATTTTATTTATTTATTTATACTCAAAAGGTACAGAAAAGGTAAAAATTTCGGACTTTTTAACAAGGGATTGTAATTAAAGAGCACATGAAAAGACTTTGTATATGAAAATTCAAGCAGCGTCAAAATTTTTATTTTCTAAACGCTTGGCCATCTGGAGTTCTCACTTAGGGTACTTTCATTTCTAACCAAGCTCTGCATGCCCTATAAATTTGAGTGAAATCAGTGATGATGAGTAGGGAATACCCCCTTGTTAGTATAAGTGTTGCATTTTGGGTATTTAAATGTAACAAAGTACACTGTATTTAAAGACATTTACCTGCTATTATACTAGATTAAAAGTACTGTCTACTAAGGAATCACCAGCACATAGTGTAAGAAGAAAAGTAATACCTCAAATGTAAGCTTATTCTGTTCCCTATCAGCAAAGGACCACATATGCCCAACAACATTACACAAGTAATCTTCCACAAAAGCAATCGTAGGTGCAAATTTAGCTCTCACAGCTTCTTTGTTAGGATCAGGATGTTTATTTGCATCATAACTATCAAAACAGAAATGTAAAATATAAATTATGCTGCTTAAAAACAGACATATGAATAATACATGACAAGAAAAGGTATATAAAATCAGCAATGCTGACTCCTAAACATTATCACTCACTCTTGAATTGACAGTTTCCGAGTGATATCGGACCATAATCGTGCATACTTTACAGGCGTTATCTGCTCTTGAGGATCTCTGTCAACATGCATATGCAACATTAAGCGACAAAAAGCAGCTCTTAAATCAAAGGGTAAATGTTCATCTGCCATGCATCTACCATAAACAGAGAAAAAAAAATAACATTTAAATGTATTGCCTTTATATACAGCTACACATAAATTAGAATTTAAATTCATAAAATGAGTTTTCCAAAAAGCATTTTATATACAATAAAAATAAGAAAGCAATTCATTACTTTTGAATTAGATCAATATCCAGGTGAGGAGATAGATTGTTGATTGCTAAATACTGACGATCAAGACACATTCCTGAGAAAAGATCTAGTTGGTGCCTGGGAAAGGGGACATATAGTAAAAATCCAGACATATATATTCTATTTGCTAACTATAGCTGAAAAGCTGAATGTATATTAAAAAAAAATATGCTACTTATAAAGCTATAAAAAATACAGGAATTCTTGCAATATACAACATTAAAATTTCAAACAGTTTTTCGATTTAAACCTTTATACTAATAATTTTATTAAGAAATTTATTATGAATTTGTAAAGGAATAAAAGTTCTTATACATAAATGGAAATTTACCTATAATATGAGAGAATAGATTGGTCATCTTTATTTCCCTCTGCAGCACCAGCGGCAAGTTCTCGAACGCTCTTACTTTTCCTACCATTGTCCCAAAATAAGACAACATCTTCCTCTTCTTCAATTGTCACCATAGGCTCGACTTCTCCATTTGTGCCTTCAACTTCAACTTCCACTTCCATTTGTGTTCTTACCATTCTACATTCAGAGAAAGATATATTAAAAAAATTCTCATAGAGTTACATTTTGTTATGTTTGAAATGAAACTTAAATATTTTTTATGAACTTTTTGAAAAATTTAAATAAAAATGTTAAAAACTGATTTTTTGTAGTAAAATCTAAAATAAAAATTTAATGTATCAATTAACATACATGTAGATCAATGAATTAAACATTACAGTCAACTTTTAAAATCAAGCAAGAAAGCAAACTTTGATTAGCACAGATTTTGAATAAGAAAACAAATTTTGAGGGCATTTGGACATAGGTCTCTCTTCTTCAGAAGTATTACTAGAGAAATACTGGGAACTATATCAGTATTTAACCACAAATTGTAATTAATCTGGGGTCATGTAGGGGATAAGGAGGTGGAATAATCGAAACTATAATTAAAAGAAAAATACTCTTAAAAATTTGTTTATATTTTCAAGCAGTTTAATCTAGAGAAAAAGTTCATTTGGTAAAAAAAATTAAATAAATATTTAAAACAATGAGAACACACTATAAAAATAAAAGAATAAAAAACATTACAAATGAAAAAACTAAATTAGAAATGCTATTAAAGAAGAATATCTGAATAGAGAATTTCAACAATGTCACGGACTTCAGACTTGTGTGAAAAAAAGGCTGGTTATTTTATTTTTTATTATACTTTGTTTATATAATCTAGATTCTCTACAATTAAGCTGCATACGATTCAGGTTTAAAACAACTCCCAAACACTATGACATCATCTGCTTTCAGTGATGCTATATTCCACATTCAACCCTTTTTTATATTTCCCATAGACAACTTTATTTCAAGCTCATGGCTTATCTTCATAATTTTCACTTTGTTCTGCAATAAAAAAATTTAATCTTTTTTCTAGACACAGTTCTCAGTTACCTCACTTGCAATTGATCTCAAGTTCACTGCAAAATATCAGTGAAGGGATAATTTCAATGAGAAATAGAACTAATTAAGCTGTGAAAACAGAAATTGTAAATGTTTTCTTACATTCAACAGATACAATATTATATAATTACTGGGAGTTAACTTCTGTATGTAATAGGGCTACTTTAAGTTGTATGTTTATCTTACCAATCACACATTTTTATTTAACAAAAAAAAAAAAAAAAAAAAATATTTTTTAACATTTTGTATGTTACCTTTATTAATTAAATATTATGTTCTTCGCACTTAAACGATAAAATTCAGTTCAAGAGCAATATCGCAAAATAATTTTAAACTGAGCATATCTTTAGAATTTCCTTTCCTATACAGTCTCACGCACTGGAGATAAAACTATTTTTTCTGTACAACATTGCCATTGCTCGCTTTGAAATCCTTAAATTTGTTAATAAAAAATTCGTTAAAGTTTTACAAAATATGAAATCGATAATAAACTAAACCCAATACGAACACAAAAACCAACCCAATACAATTCCAATAGTCAACCCAATACAATTCCAATAATCAATCCAGTACAGACCCAATAACCAACATAATACAATTCCAAAAATTCCAATAGACAACCCAATACAACTTCAATAAACAACAAAGAAACATAAGCACTAAATTGAAAAGTGATACGCCGTTTCTTATGAAACAACGCAAAACGCCCAAACGAAAGTAATAGTCCTTCAGGACTAAATCCCTTTGGACTAAAAACTACAGAATATGTCATGAAATAATATATATACATATATGTTAATATAAAAACAATGATAGCTTTGCTCTGTGCGAACATGCAACCTATTATTAACTTTCTGCAATTTCATGATCTTCTCCCTAGACCAGTACTTTCGAGAACATTCTGGCATATTGCATAACCGCTAGTATAAATACTGAGTACACACCATTTTTCGTCAGACTGCTTTCTCTATCCCTGCTACAAGACCCTGCCACTGTTCATCCCACCTTTCTTCCCTTTGTTAGAACAGTTATGATGTAGAAAGCCTAAATTTAATCTTACTTAGTTTAAATCACTACTGAATATGTAATTTGGAGAATTTCACCAAAGGAAAAATGATCTGTGGTGAGAACTGAATAAAGATGTGGAAACTAAAAAGCTAAATCCTTCTTTGTCGTCATTTTGCAGCCTTCTACTCAGCCACAACAATGCTTGGACTATTATTTTATGTAGTATTTGTAGCTATTTCACCAAGCTTTGTCATTCCTGTGCCTACCTACCAAAATATCACATATATGCTAATTTAATATAATGTCACTTAATATTATTTGAAATTAGTTTATTAAACAATTTTGAAGCTACATAAAATGTAAGATTACACACATATGAAATACAAAATGTTATTTTTGATACATTTTTCTGTAAAATATTTATATCTTTTAAATATAATACAAATTAATGAGAAAAACTAACAATGTTCATGCAAAGCAACAAAACATCCCAAACCAATTTCCACCAGTAAAACTATTAGAAATATGTATGTGTCCTCTACACTAAAGCATTACATATTTATAAAGAACGGAAATATATGCTCATCGGAAAGGCTGTGGTAACTAATAATTATAATAAACTTTGTTGTGGGTTGCAGAAAATGAACTCACTGGTCACGTGTTAGGCATACTAATACAATACAGTCTACAGTATATTTAACACATTTTTTACTGGATTGTACGAATTATAGCTTGAATTTTCTCTCCCATTTTAAATAGCGAAGAGGACTTTTCTAATATTTCAAACATGTTAACAGAAACTAGATTAAAGGGAACAAAATCTAGTTCTCTGCTGATTTAATCAAATAAAATTTTTAATAAAAGTCTTGATATAAATATTTACATATAAAATGAAAAAATTCCAGATTATCCTCAAAATAAAATTAAAAAGCACAGTCTGAAATAAAAACTACTACACAATTTAAACACAACATAGTGTGCAAAATACAATTACTCTTATCTATCAATAAATAAAATTATAATTAATGATTCTACCAACCTTGTTTCAATAAGAATATCAGAATTTTTTAGACTAAGAACTGCCTTGCATATTAATTCTTGGGTTATTGGAATGGCAACTTTATTTGATATGCAAAGATCTGATAGGTAATCAAGAAACCTAGAAGATATTACAACTTTTTAATACATACTACTATGCAAAAATGACATGTACATACAATACACAGGTACACATTAAGTACATATCAGTATATATAAGAACTGATATAATCTTTAATAATTGAAAAATACAAAAATGAAGAAAAAGTGCATCATGTTAAATTATATTCCAAATTATAAACTTTACCACAGGATAAAAACTTTATTTTAGCTTCTCCAAACATATTTAGATATATACAAACTACAGAAACAGACCAAAATAAAAGAAATGATATTTAAAATAAATAGAAAAGTCTAATTTTTACATACAAAGCTCACAGACATCAGTTGCAGAGGTAACAGAATATTACAATTTGATGACAGTAATGGATTACAATTTGATGAGAGTAAAGTTTCACATATCAGTTATAGATATAATTAATGCAAGATCATATCCTGGTTAATAAGCATCTCATTAAAATTGTGATTTTAAATTATTATATACTATCAATAAGCGTTGGTACCTTTACATTTTTGTGATGCAAACAGTGAAAATTTTACAGATATTTTGAAACATTTTTTACTTCGATTTACTGGAAAATAATTAGACAATGAGCTATTTGTGCTTTGAGATAAGTCCTTAACTGTTAGGCAATGATTAACCCTTTAAGCGTGTAGCGTTTGCTCCTGCGCGTGCACTGCAGTGGGGAGTGTTTCTCGCGATAGTAGGAAGGAGTAAGCGGGCGCGCTGCATTGGAGATATATTCTCTCGCATGTTACAATAAATAAAATCTAAAAAAAGAAAGTAATAACTAAGTAAAGACATAAATATACAATTAAACTTACATATATTTTCTAATAATTTCGTTGGGTATGGTAAATTTTAAAACATGGAATGTTACAGAGGGCAACTTCACAGTCCGGACACCATATTCTGGTCTCTTTTCTAATCTTCTTACCGTTTTTATTAGACGCATAGCAAACAACACATCGTCTTGTTGGTTCTCGTTTGCAGGGTGTGGCAGGTATATAGTCTGCAAAGTGCCTTCCTGTAAGACGCAATGGATCATTTTCATCACTTTTTCTTCCCGTTTTTCCCGTCATGTCTGTAGACACTTGATATTTACGTAATATTTCTTCAATGACTGCAGTTCGAAAATCCAACAGTTTTATATTTTTGTTAGTTACCTTGCTCTGTAGAATCGATGAATTGAAAAGACATTGATCAATCATATGCCTGAAAATTTTTTTGTAGTATACTTTCATTCTTTTCCGTACTGTCTCATAATAGGATAAATTTTGGTCCGCTCTGTCCACACCTCCCATTGATAAATTGTAATCGATTACAACCTTTGGCTTTTCAACATCTTTTCCATTACAAGAAACTTTACTCATTTCAATATTGTGGATTGTACTCAATAAATGAACATCTTTTTTATCTTTCCATTTCATTGCAATTAGTTTTCCGCGTTGAAAAGCAATAATGTCACCCTTTCTAAGTTTTGATGATTGCATTTCTTTTGGAACATCTTTGCGGTTCACTCGAACTGTCCCGTACGAGTCAGTTTTGAATGATATAAGTTTATCACAAAGATCTGGTGACATATAAAAATTATCGGCTGTAAGGCAGTATCCTTTGTTGAGCAAAGGTTGGATCAAACTTAGAACAATTTGCGATGTAAGGTTTTCCTTGTTGAAGTCTGGGCTTAGAATCATCCCCTTTCCAGTATATAAAATGTAATTCCATATGTAACCTGTGTCTGATTCACAGAGCATATAGAATTTCAATCCAAATCTAGCTCTCTTCAAGGGTATATATTGTTTCCAAGAAAGCCTCCCTTTATGTAACATCAAGCTTTCATCGATGCTAATGTCACGCTCAGGAGTATACAGAGTTCGAAATTTTTCCAAAAGGAAACTGTAAATAGGCCATATTTTTCGAAGTTTCCAGCAAGGATGAGTTTCTTCATCCATAGTTTCATTATTTGAAAAATGCAGAAACTTGCTTATCAAAGAAAATCTTTGCTCTGACATAACTTCAGCAAAAAAAGGAGTGCTCAAAATTTTCTTCTTTGACCAATACCAGGCTGTCACGGGCTTCAAAACAATACCCTGGAGTAAAAGAAGAGCTAAATAAATCCATATTTCAGGTACAGTTACCGGTTTCCACTTATGCACTCGGGATCTAAATTTCAGTACACTTCTGTTCTTTCGCAAAAATTGTTCTGCATATATATTTGTTTCCTCTACTATAGTTTCTACCAATTCCTCAGTTATGAATAGTTGGAAAAAATCTAAGGAATTATCAATACCTTTTACCTGAAAATTTATTCCAGGCTTTCCATCAAATTGAAAACGTGGTGGAGCTGGAGTTGCACTTGAAACTTTACACCATTGGCGCACCGAATCCAAATTCTTATCCATATCCTCATCTGATTCATAACTGTCAATACTTGCATCGGAATCCGATCCACTTTCGAAATCAGAATAATCTAAAATGTTATCTTCTGAATCAGAATCATTCGCTAGCAACGGTTTTTTCACAGAAAAGTGGCTGGAAACACCGCTACAGCTCGCCATTTTCACCAGAATGCAAAAATCAAACACACCAAAGTCTCCCCAAGAAATTATATTTCACTTTACGGAACTACTATTGCCATCTAGTGACAACTTTTGAAAACATAAGGATATGACGAGATATTTTCGTCAAACACGTTGAAATACGGACTTTAAAATTGGATGACGAGTAGGACTCGTCAAACACGGGTACGGCGTAACACTCCGATGACGAGGTGAGTTCGTCAAGCACGCTTAAAGGGTTAAGAGGATATAATATAGAAGTTAAATCTCTTTATCATATCTATGTGCAGTCTTTAAACAATGTAAATTTTAATCTCATAAAGTAATTTTTTAATAGTTATGAATGAAATCAAGCTAAGGAGAAGCTAAAGTCAAAAGGAATATTAAGAATGATATCATCTGGAACCATGAGTAATTAGGATTAAACATATTTGCTTATTCTTTCGTTTATCATATTGGTTGAGTGATTATGAGCTGAGTACTGCTTAAAATTACACTTCATGAATGCAAGAATTTAATACATTTAATATCAAACTAGAATTTCCTTACCTTGATAATCTAATCAAATATCAATTCTGTCAATATTTCCATCTTAAAAAATTAATGATTTAATACATTTTCTGCAACATTATTTTCTCGAATATATTTTTTCTAATATAAAACATACTTCATACTAAAGCTTATTTACATTACCACATACCTCACTAACTATAAAGCAGTTTACACAAAATAGAGGTAATTATTATCCTCTCAACTGTGAAATTGTCAATAAGTAGGGCAATTTAGCACCAATTACAGCTAAGCAGGAAGTAACAACACACTCATAACATCTGCACTTTTGTTTGATACAATCTAATTGATTCTTAATAAGTCACCTTTTGTTTTTATGAATAAGGATATAAATTTATTACTATTGCTGTATTTTTTTTTCATTTTGGGGTACAAATAAAATAAAATTTAGGACCTGCCTTCAACAGAACATCAAGCAGTGGATTATTTCAAGTTAAGGGATCCCACCTTAAAAAAGATTGCATATTAAGGGACATGATAAGATCAGCTGAAGCAGGCTGGCAAAGCAGCAATAAATTAGAATGATTAGCTGCAAGAAATTGGTACTCAGTGTTCTCGTAGAACTGTTGATAAAACTAGAGAGCATAATAAAATATCAGGAATAAGCGAAAGCCTTTTTACCATGCACAAAAACAAAGCAGGTCCAATACTTATTATTTGTTAAATTAACAGGCATTAGTTCCTTCAGAATTCGATAGGAATCATTGGTGTACAATTTTGGAACAATTTCCATCAACTTTCATGGTTCGAAGTCTTTTACAAGTGATGGGATAATATATAAGTACCTAAATATAAAATGAAACTTTCATGTGATGACCTCACATGGTTTCATCTTATTTTGATCTTTTAAGGAAAAACTGCCTTAGAGGTGGAACGATGTCTATTACTACTATTTATTTATATTACAGTAGACTTCTGATAATCCAGAACTGCTTAATCGGTGATTTTTTGTAGTTACACTCATTTTTAGATGTAAGCAAAGAATTTTAATTTGTTTATCTGAATATTATTGCTCATTTATTTTAACACTTATGATTTTCTTACTTTTCGATTTTTTGAAAATTTGATATAATAAATTTAGCAATATTTTTTCATTAATCATGTAAATAAACTTTTTAAGAAAAATGCATTACATTTATAATACAGTTTGAAGAAAGAAATGAATTTATTTTATTACTTTTACTTTTATTAAAAAAATGAATTAATTTTATTACTTTACTATTATTTAGCCTTTTCTGCACATATGTCAGCACTTTCTTTTTAGAATAATCATGTATTACATTCTGCTTTTTTTTAACATAAATTATTAGTTTTGGTTGTATATTCCATTGCTATTTATAACTTTTCAGACACTGAGTTCCAACTTAAATGCATTTTCAGCTGGTTTATTAGCTTTCCACACAGCAATTTTTTTGATTTTTAAGATCAGATTGACAATTACAGAAGAAAAAAACAGAAATAAGGATTTTGCTACAAATTTATTAAAAATGACCAGAGCCAAAATAGACATCTTATAACAAAGTATAATTCCATATAAACGGCATACCAAATATTAAAAATGGTTTCAAGATTGAAATAATTAATCTCACCTGCTTTCTCTATTTTTTCTCACTAAACTTACAAATGTTTCAATTTCAGCAGCAGTGATATGTTTTTCCAAGAGTTTACGATTGCTATGGAGCAAAGCAGTAATAGTATCTTCAGCTAAAACATCATAACCAATCTGTTTTTGCATAAAACCGAACCATTTTGCGATATATTCCTAGAATATTTCAAAGAAAAAAATACTTTAGTTCATAAAAATTACATTTAAGATGACAGAAAATTAATAAAAATGGATTAAAAATGACTATATTTAGGTAAATGTTTATATAAAAACATTTGAATTAGAGTAATTTAGATACGCAATGCATAATAAAGCTAATCTATCTATAGAAAAGGATTTTTTTATACAGGATCTTCTGAGGGAAACAGATATTTCATGCTACACATGAAAAATACCATGCAAACTTTAACAGCTAGCCAATCCAATAATCAGGATAGTATCTGCAAGAAACTAATAGTGTTGCATGTACATTGAGACAGTTTCAGCTAAATCTATGCCATTGGTCATCCCTACCTGCTTCATGTCTTAGCTACCTTTGAAGGATTTTTTTAACCCCTTCGCGCCGGGTAGCTCAAACGCGCGCTTATCGCGGAGGCCGGCAGTGTCTTACGCGAGCGTCCGTCCAGGGCCGGGGGCTTTTTTGCTATTATGCCTAAATCCATGAAATTTCCGAAGTATCAACGCATTGTTTAATAATTCTCTATAGAGTATTTAAACGGCTTTATAGATATTTTTATATATACTTTAATTACCTTATTTCTTGTTTAAATGCATATTTTACACATTTTTTTTTCATTACTCACCATTTTATGACTTTTAACATTATACATCCGAAAACTAAATATATTACTTAAAATTCTCTTTTCGTATGAAAAATTTGAAAACAGGGATCTACACACAGTCCTACGTTACATTCCTTGCACTCGTAATAACTCATTTGCCGTTTTGGAGGATTTTTCCGGGAATGTGAACAAACGAAGCATCGTCGTCTCGTTTTCTTATCAGTCTCTTCTGAACAAAGTTTTGGAAAATGTCTTTCAGTTAATCTGAGCGGATTTAATGATTCTGCTGATCTTGGTGTGATATTAACATTGGTGCTTTTAGAGGAATACCGATAAATAATTTGATTAACTAAATTAAGCCGATAATTCAGGAGAGGATGATTTTTTTTACTTTTTTTGTTGAAAAGAGTATTGGCATTAAATACAGCCATATCCATGATATTGAAGAAAAGCTTCTTATACCATTTAAGAGTTTTTCTGAAAGATGGGTACTGAATAATGACGGAGCGGTAATTCCGAAAAATTTTCTATTGTGGATGACCATGGAGGAGTACTTGCTTTCGACGTACTCGGCATACATATGTCCGAAATGTCCTCATCATCATTAGATTCGCCAGATTCTTTATGATCAGAATATATCATAGTATCACTATCACTACTATCAGAATCTGTTTCAGAGTCAATATCTGAAATATTTTGCATCATTTCTGCTATTTCATGCTCTGTTAAATATTTTCAACGCTTCGACATTGCAACGGTAAAAACAGAAGGAATTTACGTCTAACAAGATCTAATTATTTTCTAAAAACTGAACTGCAAACCGAAATACCCAACGCTTTAGCGAAAATAAAACTTCTCTACTTACAATAAACAACTACCACGTGCGAATTTAAAGAGACGTCATAAACCACGCGATTCGAAAACATTTATTTCCCCTTTTGTTTATATAATCAAAAACACGTGCATGTGAGTCATGCTTCGCTCATTTCGAGTAGAAGGTCTAATGTACATGTATTTAAAACCATATGGACATACAGTGCCATCTTATGGCAGAAATTATAGTTTTTAAAACGTTCCAGGACACTGGCACAAATACGTGACAGTCGGGACTAAAAGGGAAAACGCTCTGGCACACCTGCGTGTCGGCCGGGAAGTGAGTGTGTTCGTTGCTGGCACGTAGACGTGACAATCGGCGCGAAGGGGTTAACAAAGATTAACTCATATTTATATTTGAAGTTTTTTTTTAATCTTACAGTTGAACTCCACTTTTCAGCCATTAGACTCTATCTTGCAGGCTAGTAAATCCTCGAAAGAAACAAAAAAATTAACATCCTCTCATGCAGAGGATTATTTCAAGCTTTATTTAATGTCATGAAATAAAAACGTGAACCCACGGACAAACAGAAAATGGCATACTTAAAGAAGACATCCCTACAACTATTTTATTCAAGTACTGTAAGTTTAAAAAGAAGGTACCTTACTATATTATTGGAGACCGATTAATAAATGAAACTGTTTTGCTCTTAATGCTGTCTTTGTTGATTAAAGTACTGATGCTACATTGAATGAAAATACATGTGCTATCATTCATATTACTTGTTAAACAGAGGCATGGCTTAATAATGTATAAATATCACAAAGAAAAAAAAAAAAAAACCTTGAAAATTACACTGATGAGCCAAACACTATGACCATACCCTATTTTTCCATGAACTCGTCTGGATGACATGCAGGGCACGTGATTAAGTGGGAATGGTACTTAAATGCTGCTGGAGAAGATAAGTAATCATTTTTGCACTTTTGTGAACTATGGGAAAAGGCTGCTGATTCAAGCAAATTTGAAAAGGGCAGATTATAATGGCCCAAAAGCTCGGAACTAGTATCTCCGAAATTGCATAACTGGTAGGTTTTTCATGATCTGCCATTGTTAGTATTTATGCAAAGTGAATAAATACTAACAACGGCAATAACAATACTAACAACTACTGGTGAAACCAGCAGTAGACACCAACATGTTGGATGCCCATGCATCATCAAAGAAAAATGACATCCGAGATTGTCCTGCTTAGTACAGCAAAATCAGAGCCAAACACTGGCTCAGTTGACAGCTTAATACAATGTAGGTCCAAGTGCATGTGTTTGGGAACATGCATTTCAGCACTGTTAGATATGGGACCTCGCAGCAGATGTCCCACTCGTGTGCCCCTGCTGCACAAGCATCATTGTCAACTATGCCTACAGTGGGCACGGGAACATTAAGACTGGACCATGGATAAGTGGAAGATGGTTTCTTGGTTGGATTAATCTCGATTTCTCACTGATCATGTCGATGATTGTGTCAGAGTACGCCATCTTTGAGGCGAACAATTGTTTCCCCCTGTACAGCAGGTCATACACAGGCTGGTGGTGGTGGTATTATGCTTTGGAGGACGTTCTCATGAGTGGTTCTGAGACTCTTAGTTGTGGTAGAGCACGCCATGAAAGCTATGGACTATCTGAACATAACAGCAGATCAGTTGCACCCTTACATGTCGCCTAGCTTCCCAACTGAAATGGAATCTTCAAGCAGAACAATGCGTGATGTCACAAGGCTTGAATTGCATTGGAGTGATTCAAGGGGTATAGGGATAAATTCCAATTAATATGTCCTCGCTGAATCTTAACCCTATTAAACACATTTGAAATGTCATGAAGCAGCAGCTCAGAGCTCAATTACATCCATGTCAGAATATCTCAACTTTGAGTGACTGCTGCTTAGCCAATTGGTATAACTTATCTCCAGTCATCTACTAAGAGCTTGTGGCATTCATGCCAAGGTGAGATGCAGCTGTTTTGCAGGCCAAAGGTTGTCCAATGCATTATTGAGTAGGCAGTCATAATATTTTGGCACTTCAGTGTACTTATCTTTAATGTGCGTGCATATACACTCTTAAAAAAAAAAAAAAAAAAAAGATGCACCAAGAAGGAGTTATTCGAATGGGACAAAAATCAGTAGAAATGATGTACATGTACAGAAAAATAAATGGTTATTGTTCGAGAAAAATTGGATGCGTTATTGAAGTGATAGGGCTTCACAAAGTGAAAAAGTCAGTAACGCGTTTGTCCGCCTCTGGCCCTTATACAAGCAGTTATTCGGCTTGCTATCAATTGATAGAGGTTGCGGATGTCCTCCTGAGGGATACCGTGCCAAATTCTGTTCAACTGGTGCGTTAGATCATCAACATCCCAAGCTGGTTGGAGGGCCCTGCCCATAATGCTCCAAACGTGCTCAATATGAGAGAGATCCGACAACCTTGCTGGCCAAGGTAATGTTTGGCAAGCACTAAGGCAAGCAGTAGAAACATGTGAAGTGTGGAGGAGGCCATTATCTTGCTGAAATGTAAGACCATGGTGGCGTGACATGAAGGGCAGCACAACAGGCCTTAGAACTCCATCGACGTATCGCGGTGCTGTAAGGTTGTGACGGATGACAACCAAATTTTGGCAAATTTTGGCGTCACAAACAAAATTTGTGACGGATGACAACCAAACCACATACATTTTGGCTGCCAATGAAATGAAATGGCACCCCAGACCATCACTCCTAGTTGTCGGCTTGTCCCCCTGAAGACATTCAGGTTGGTATCACACCGCTGGCTGGGGCATCTCCAGACTCGCCTTCGCTGGTCATTGGGGTGCAGTTCAAAGCGGGACTCATCACTGAAAACTATTCTACTCCAGTCAGTGACATTCTAGTGCGAATGAGCCCGACACTACTGCAGACAGACTTGGCATTGTACAGAGGTCAATAGTAGTTGGCGCAGTGACTTCAGCCCCCTTTCTGTGAGCCGTCTATGAATGGTCCTTGCGGTCACTGAAGCACTAGTTGCACGTACAATCTGAAGCACTAGTTGCATGTACAATTACTGATAATGATGCACCTGGGGCTGTGAGTGCCGATCTGACGATTGCTCGATCTTCACATTCTGTCGTTTTTCTAGGACTACCGCTTCCTTCTTGATGCTGTGTGCGGCCATGGTTCACCCATTCCTGCCAACACCATCTAACAGTGGCATCACTCCTGCTCAAATATGAAGTTATTCGCCGATAAGGCCAAACGGCTTCTGAGCCCAGCTACACAACCTCTCTCGAATTCTGACATCTGCGCATATCGTCTGCACACCTATATGCAAGGCACAGTTACTGTCTACCAGAGTACACGGAATGAAATTCATGAAGAATTTATAACCTGGAATCGTAATTTCTCCTTTTAAATATCCTGCCAGTTGTGCAGATCAGATGCGCTGTAGCGACAACTGTTCATTCATTGGCAGCCAAAATGTAAAATTTTGCATTTTCTGTCAAAACCTGTATGCATATCAATTTGTGTCCAATTTGCTTTGTATCTTCTCAGTGCGTCTTTTTTTTTTGTCTAAAAGTGTACATATCTTGGCTTAAATCTTACACATTTCTGACATCAGCCAAAATTAAGCCTGTGAGTTTTTCAATGGAAGAAATAAAAAAAGTTTTATAAAATAGCTTTATAACGCAACCATTTTAATTCATATACATTGAATTCTATTGGATAAGTGAATTCTATTGTATTGTAAAGCTGAGCTATTTCTTTTGTATTAACATACATGAGAAATAGCTCAGCTTTTTCCTAGCTTCATTTAACAAAAAACATTTCAGTCAAAATCCAAAATTAATAAAATTAATTAAAATCCATAAAATTCTATAGATCATGATTTCAACATTAAGAAATTTATAATAATATGGGAACACTGGTGCTATTTCCAAGTCATAAAAATTTGCAAAATTTGGAATAAAGTAGGGAAGATCCAAAGAACTATTTGATCAGCATCACAGGTTGCTTAAAGAGTTCATAAAGACACTGATTTTTGAATGTTCTAGCTCAATTTTAAATTTATAAGAGGCCTTTTTTTAAAACTAATGTAAAAGGGAGGGGGGAAAATTTTTTAACTGGGAGGGGGAAAAATTTTTGAATTCAAAGATTTTATTTATGCTTTTAAATGTTCACTCCCAAGTACATATGTAATTTTAAAAAACTCACAATGAAGAAATCTGGTAGAAAACGATTGCCTTCATTTTCCTTAAACTTATTGCTTGTATGGCCAGCCGCCTTTAATAGTTATTATAAAAAGCAAAATACATATTATAAATTTCTGAGTGCTGACATCAAAATTTTCTGTTTAAATTCAGAAATTAGTAATTAAATATAGATGAAAATCTGTGCTTAGTGTTTTTTAATCACTGAACTTGTGATTATAAAACTTAGCCCTTCTGAGCTAATGCTCCTTTGGGCTAATAATTATTTTTTGTTTTGTAAAGTTAGATAATTATTTTGCATGAGCATGAGTACTTCAGTTTCTGAAATTTGAACTGGAACAGCAAAAATATTATAAAAGATAGATGGCATCTAGAATATAATAGCAATATCCATACCTGATTTTTACGATAATCTTGCTGGGACAATCTAAGTATACGGTAACACAAACGACAGATATGTTTGAATGGTGCATGTCTGGGATCACTAAGTTCTTCCATCCGTAGTATTGGTCCATCTCCAACATCTGCAAATGGTGCTTGGAGTATTTTAAATAGCTGTGGAATAAAAGTGAAATAGTAAATACTCACTTTGGCAATGGAAATAAAATTAAAGATGTATGATCTTCAAGCACAATCACCTGTTTTAAAATATTCTGCTCTCGAAGTAACTTTTGGCGTTCTCTGTTAGGGTGAGATACTATAAGATCCAAAGGATCTGGCTTTTTGGGGTCATTCTCCTTCATGGCCACAAAGTAAATAACTTCCTGTAGCAACTGAGTAACGAACCTTAAGAAAGAAAATGAAACAAAAGCTTTCAATGTAGCAAATACTATTGTATCTAAGTCAAATGAAATCAAATTTGTTTAATTCATTTTAAACCTAGTTTTATGAACTGCTCTACATATGGAGAAACTTAAACATTTGAGAAACATGAGCTCAAGCATTTATTTTGCATTATAAAAAATATATATAATTTTAGAGAATACTTGTTGGTTATATGGTACCCAAATATATACATGGTGATGAAATTATTATTATTACTATTTATCTTTGGCAGATATTGCTTAGCAACAGCATTCAACCTAATATGAAGCAGACTGTTATTCTGTACCTCCACATGAACTCTGATAAGTAAGAAGACAAATAATGATGAGCTGCACTACTTTACCCTTATTCCTACATTTCACTAGTCCCCACAAAAGTTTCACTGTTTGTACATGGATGTCAATCTTGGGATCGAAACTGACATTGAAATATATACATATATGTATATGAAATAATAAAAACAAACTTAGAAGTAAATGATGAGCAAGAATTTTGATATCGTAAAATGCTGAGACGCCGATACACACTGAATACTTTATTTTATTTTCAGTAAACATATTGTGGCCACAAACAACTTGGCAAATTATTTGTGCCTATTTCAAAAGATTTACATATTTGATAACTTTGCAGAAAGAAAGCAGCAGACAGCAATCCAGCTATGCCGAAGAGTAGCGAGCAAAGTGCCTTATGTTCAGGGTGAAATCTTAATTCAGACTGAGTTAGTTTTGGTTTACAATGCATTTTGATTGGATAGTTAATACTACTGTAAAATTACTATTGGCTGCTTGATTTTTAGCTCCATTTACATCATCAGAGTTATGTAAGAGTCTTATGACATGGATTAATCTAGAAATAATGCCGTGCAGACAGAGGTTATTATTTTTAGAATTCAGAATGGAAATTTACACTGCTAATTTAATCTTTAACATATTCTTTATTTTCTTACATATATATATATATATATATAAAATGGGCCCCCCATTTCTTCCTTCCTCCAAAACAGAGAGAAAACATGAACAAGAAATAAAAATCTCATTTTTTTAGAACTGAAAACAGCTTCTAGGGCTGCTGAGTGCTTACAAGAATGAGTCATGGATGGCATTCTTATAATGTATTGACATCAACTAATACAAGATAACCAATTAACAGCTTTTTTCTTTACTTAGCATAATTAAAAACTTTAAAATACAATTTTTTTAAAAACAATATTCTAAGTAAAAAAATCTAATGAAATAACTAACTTTTATTTCACCCCCTAAGGTAATTCCTCCCCCAAGATATAAGAAGTGCACACTTGCTAAAAATTTGCATAAAATATTAGAGGACATACTATTAAAATATCTATAATGTAAAATCAGGTCATTAATATGATGTTTGTTTCACCTCCTTTCGTTTTGTATTATTTGTCCTTTTTCCAAATTTGAGGAAATAGCATCAAGAACTTTGCAAGCGTCATTTGCAAAGTCCAAATCTCTCACTTCGGTAGCTGAAACAGGAACAATAGCGAATGCTTCTTTATCTTCTTTTATTGGAGCACACCCAACCTACAAAATGGGCATAAAAGTTTCAATCTGATCTCCTTTATTATAGTTCTTCACTCCATATGTATCCATAAAATATTACATGCATAAGCTTAAAAATAAATTTAATACTGATAAATTATTTTTCATATAGTAATGAATATTTATTATGGAGACTTTATTAAATTAAAATTATTATTTAAAATAAAATTATTATTCCAAAAACATAATTTTTACTCTAAATTATTTTAAATAATAATTTAGAGTAAAAATTATGTTTTTGGAAATTGATAACAATCACTGTCTTAGTTTTACTTGGATTACAATAAGACTGTTTTAACCGCACTGCTAAAGATTTTATTAACTTTGTACAAACAGTTGTGAAAATATTGATTCAGTATCTATGGTTTTAGGCATTCTTGATTTACAACACCTAAATTATTTTTGAATATTAGGAAAGTAAATTGTTTATAAACTAAAAAATGCAAGTTTGAATTCATAAGCATACAGCAAAATACTGTAGTTGTCAGTACTATAAGTATAAATGCATACTTCATCATGCATGATTCAGTTTGGTATTTCATTGCTTATATAATGCTTTGGCAGAAAAGCGAAATTATTATTTTGTTATTTCTTTATGCTGTTGAGGATACAAGGGCCACCAGTAGACATTTTTGCTGCCCGAAGCTATCTCTACAGATCCTAAATTCTACTGCTCTATACCTCCCCAAAAAAAAAAAAAAAAAAGGGCCACATTCTAAATTTTGTTGCTTTTATTATATATTTTTCCCTCATTAATCTCTTTAGCAATCAGGCTTTGAGACAGAAAGTAGGTACTAAACGTATGATGCAAAATACAGTTATTATTTATTATTATTAATTTAACTTTTTCAGTCTTAGCGGCACAAATTATGAATTAAATTTTACCACATTTATGCATGTTAGATAAATACAGTGCTACAAGGAGCATTTATTATTGCCTATAGTTCCAAATAATTGCAACTGATCTTGGAACACATTAATTGGAAATACAACAGTACTATTGTACATGCCAGTGCTATCCAATTAAATATCATGCAGTCAAATTTTGGTATTTCCTTATTATTATATGTCCCCCCTTTTAACCCTTTGATGCGTGGTGGTTGCACAATAATATCATCAATTTTAGAATTTTTCCCGCTCTCCTTTTCACACTTTTTGAGTGAAAATCAATTGATTACTTATCCTTACCTCTAAATAATACAAAAGGATTGCAGAATCATACATTTTTTAGGTCTTAGTTCTTCAAATTGGTTGCATTTTAAAATTTGTTTTCAATGAGACAAAATAACTTCCCTTCATTAATATAAACAACTTTAAATTTCAAAAGTTATTCATTGCATATCATTATTTCTATTATAAACAATAAAAATATACAGCAATAATTAAACTGCATATATAAACAACCTGTGTATATTTATGGTATTTGCTTTGTGGTTTCAGGGCATAAATACCGAGCCACTAGAGCATTGTGTTACAATGCTCACAATCCTCTAGGGCAGTGATTCTCAACAACTGTGCCATGAAACTTTTGTATGCCACCAAATTCTTAAAGTGTGCCACCAAATTTTAGAAATGTATATAGTAAAAATTGTAACGGGTTTAATCCTAGTATACAGTACCCATGAGAATTGTCGAAATTCTGAAAAAGCTCAAATAACTTATTATGAAGTAGCTCAATTGATTTCAGTTAAATCAAAATCTCCCAATTTGGCTGAAGAAATTATATTACCAGTTTGTCACAAAATTGTAAAAATAATGATTGGTGGATTAGCATACATCGATATTTGTAAAATACCACTTTCAAAGACAAAAACCATCGCAGAGTCAAAGATATGTCGCAAAATATTGAACCAGGTACTGCAAAAAATCTTGCAAATCCAAACTTTGCTCTATAAATTGATGACTGCATTTGTTTGGTTTATTCACAAAAATGATATAATTAATCAATTTTTATGTTGTTGTGAGTTACCTAATTTTACAACTGGCAAACATATTTTTGATGTAATTAGTTCATATTTAAAAGAAATTCGTTTTGTGGAATTCATGTATTCGCATTTGCACAGATGGTGCTCCAGCTATGACTGGACATCTAAATGGATTTGCAGCAGCGCACATGTTAAAGAACTGAATGGGGATATATTAGTTACCCATTGTTTTCTGCCTCGAAAAGCCCTTGTTACAAAATATTTGCCATCAGAATTGAAAATATTTCCAGAATAATGTGTTCAAATGTTTAATTATATAAAAATCAAGACCACTAAAAAGTTGCTTGTTTATTAATTTATGCCAAGCTATGGAAGCTAAGCCCTTGTCACTGTATACGGAAGTAAGGTGGTTGTCCACTGGAAGAATTTTATCTCGTGTGCTGGAATTAAAAGACGAAATGAAAATGTTTTTTGAACAAAATAAAAATTATGATTTTGTTTATTTGTTGGAAGATAAAATATGGTGTGTTAAACTAGTTTCTCATCAGATATTTTTGTTATTCTTAATAACATAAATTCAAGTATGCAAGGATCAAAAGAAAATATATTAAACTCAACAGATAAACTGGTGGGATTCCAAAAACAAATAACTTTATGGAAGAATAAAGCTCAGGAAGGCAATTTAGAAAAGTTTGAATCAGTCCCAAAAGATTTTAATAAAACTATTCATAAAGCTGTTATTGATCATTTGACAACATTAGAGGAGAGAATTATTCATTATTTCCAAATTTAGATATAAAAAAATTTGATGGGGTTTGTAATCCATTTATGACAACAAATACTTTTGTATTTGGATTAATTTTGAATGAAGAGGAAGTACTAATTTCGCTTTCTAATAATCAAGTTTTAATTAAAAAATATTCGAAGACTCAATTAATTCATTTTGGATTAACATTAGATGTAATTATCCATGATGTCCAAAAAAGCTTTAAAAATATTATTACAATTTTCTACATCTTATTTATATGAATTCGGATTTTCAGTATTAACCACAATAAAAACGAATAAAAGATTGAGACTGTTAAATGTAGAAGATGATATGAGAGTAGCATTATCATTTTTATGACCAAATATAAATGAAATTATCAAAAAACATCGAGCTCAAATTTCTCATTAAAAGTATTTTTATTATTAATTTGTAATTAATCCCTTAAGAAACGTACTGCTGTTTTTGTAATACATATTATTTTATTTTACATTCAAAATTATTATCATAAACTATTTTACACAGTATATTATATGTAAGTAAACAACTTTTAAACTTATCTTTTCCTTTGTGTGCTGCCAAATTTTGAAATCGTTAAAAGAGTGCTGTGACAAAAGGGAAAAAAAAAAAAGAAAAAAAGTTGAGAATACTGCTCTAGAGGCTCAGTGGTTGCGCCATGAAACCACTGCTCTTCACAATGGTGTTTGCTGTTTTTAAATAGGAATGTTTATTTTTACCCAGATACAGATAAAGGACTTTGAAACCCCAGTTATTTTATTACTAAACAATACACACACCTGCCCAAAGAAAATCTTTCATTTCCACAGATTTTTCTCTGAGATCAACCTCAAAATTTGTCTCCTATGCTAGTACTGTGACTTTCTAAATTATTTTGTGTGGTTTAAATAAAATGTAAAAATATTTTTTGATAATTAAAAATAGAAATTGCATGAAAATTTAATTAAAATATTTTATCAATATTTTTTTTCAACTGTTGAGATTCAAAATGCCTTGCAAACGGCTAGAAATAGCTGATGCATTAGCTTTACTTGAAGAATTACCTTCAGATACAGAATAAGTAGTGATGAAGAAGGAAATACTCCTTTATCCCCTTCCCTCCTTGCTTATGGAAATATAGAAGATGAAAGTGATGACC
The DNA here is from genome assembly GCA_000611955.2 of Stegodyphus mimosarum. NCBI lineage: Eukaryota > Metazoa > Arthropoda > Arachnida > Araneae > Eresidae > Stegodyphus > Stegodyphus mimosarum. The sequence continues at coordinate 131,225 of KK121646.1, read as the reverse complement.
AGTCAGAAAATGATGATATAAATTTAGCAAGTCCCTCTGGAATTGCAAAGGTAACACGGAATAAAATACAGTATGTAGTTGAATAAATTGCCGAATTTTCTGAGGATTATGGTTCAACTGACGAATTTACCTCTATGAAAGATACAAAACCCATGGATATATTTGTCTTTTTTTTGCTGCTGAATTCTTGGATAAATTAGTTTTTGAAAGTAACCTATATACAACTAAAAAAGTTAAGCCATTTTCACCTAAAACTCTTCACAACATGTTGATATTTTTAGAGACAAATATTTTAGTGGGAATTACAAACTCCCAAGCTATTGGGATTTTTGGCCAACTAATGAAATACTGAATGAATCTTATGTGGCTAAGCAAATGGCAGTAAAGAAGTTTTCGTGGATTTTAAGGAATTTGCATTTGAATGATAACAGCCTAATGCCAAAAAGAGATGACAAAATGTTTGACAAACTTTATAATGTTTGGCCTCTATTGACTCACTTGTTGGAAAGATTCGATAGTCTCTTTAGAACACGAAAAAATCAGTCGATTGATGAATCAATGATTCGTTTCAAAGGTAGAAATTCACTAAAACAATACTTACTTAAAAAACCAATAACATGAGGCTATAACCAAGTATGGATGCATTGCGATGAAAGTGGCTATGCTTGTAAATTTGAAATTTATACGGGTAAAACCAACAAAGTCAAAAAAAAAAAATCTGAGTGAAAGAGTGGTAAAAATGTTAAGTGAGCCCTTGTATGGTAAAATCCATGAGCATACATGGACAATTATTTTACATCTTATGAAATTTTTAAGTTTTTAAGAATAAAAAAGTGTATTTTGTGCTGGAACTGCAAAGACAAAAAGAAAAAAAAAAAAAAACCTTTCCAAAGTGCTGATGGATGGTAAGAAATTAAAATGGGGTGACTTTGACTAGGCAGTAAATGATGACAAAATAACTTGCCTAAAATGGAAAGACAAAAGATGTGTTACAATTTTATCTAGTGTAGTTGATCCCATTATTCCACCTAAAGAAAAAACTGGACAGAAAGTTCAGATACAATGTCCAAAGGAAATTATAGATTACATTAAAAATATGGGATATGTGGACTACTTTGATCAACTAAAAACTTATATGAAATTGACAGAAAAAGTAAAAAATGGTGGCAACAAATCTTTTTTCATTTTTATTGATGACACCATTATAAGCAGCTTCATTACATACTGAATGCTTCCAGGAAGTGACTCCAGTTTAAAAATACTCAAGTCTTTCAGAATGAATATAATCAGTAGTATGATAGGAATGGGAAATGAAGGATTCGTACCAAAGCGAAAAAGATTGTCTTCCTATCAACGAAAAAAAAAAATCCCATAAATTTCATGTGCCAGAGAAAAAGAGACTAAAGAATACATAACATATGCCAGTAAAATGCAAACCCCAGTGGTGTACTTTTTGTAGCACAAGGGAGAAACCTCATAGAACAAGATACATGTGCGAAGCGTGCAATGTTGTTTTATGCAAAAAAGACAAAACATGTTTTGAACAGTTTCATAAAAAAATAACTCATATACTCTTATACTCTCATGAGTTTTTTTTACATATTTATCGAAACTTCCTTATTATGTATGTTCTTATGATTTCACTGCTGTAGAAATATTACATAAATGTTTAATTTTTTTCTGATGATTTACTTTGTAAAATAAGGTAAAAAATTTACATATAATGCAATTTTTAAGTACTTTTTTTAAAAATTTTCATATTTCATCATTCATTGGAAATGTACATAGAAAAAGGTAAGTTGTATTTTCTTACTAACTCAGTAAGTTTCAAAGTCCTATATGCGTGCTGGTTTCACAGTGCAATCAACACCCACAGACCAATGGGCGAGAGTAGATTTTTTAAAATTCATACATTATTTGTCTCTAGGATCATAATATTTGATTTCTAGAGTTTTTTAGTTAAAACATTATAAAAATAATATCATGTGCATCAAAGGGTTAAAACAGCAGAAAAAGCTCTCTTGTTAATGCATTACATCAATGTAGTAACTCTATCAGAGCTCTTCAAACCACTGTCAAATGGTCAGTAATCCTAATTATGCCACTTACAGTTCCCCTACCATCAAATAACTCTAAGAAGGATTGCCAATTTGGCACGGTCCATTAACAAGAAGATTCTTGGCATCATTCAAATAATGGGGATCAGAATAATTGGAAAGAATCCAAATTTTTAATAGCCATATAAAAAAAAGGAAGTAAATAAATTAACAAAATAAAGCCTTAATTATATCTACAATGATCAACAGTCATGAAATATCATTTCAATAGCAACTTTGCTACCAAAAGTATTATCCAAAATTATTACATTAAAAAATGAATTAATTGAGAAAAATGATGTTCTGCAAATTTTATTCTTAATTGATTTTTAATCATATTTTTATTAAATATACTCACTTGATTTTAGCATTTAAATGTTCATTAGCTATATTAGATCCATATTTTTATTTCTATAAACTGCTGAAAATGTAGATTCACAGATTCAACTAATAAAAACATAGATAACAGTTTCCTTAAATACTAAATCCAATGCCTTTTGTTTCAAGTTTTTAACTGTCTAATTTGTTAGTTTTATTTTTATGATACTACAAACAAAAACGTTTTTCATAATGTATTACTACAAAATAATTTCTATTACTGATGAAACTTATGGCATATCTTCTGACAACCTCTTGTTTCATTTCATGTTTTTTCAAAGCACTAGCTAATATATTAGATGAATAAATAGAATTTTTTTTAAATTTAAAAATCTATCCATTTTCTCTCGATTTTTAAAGAAAATTATATGATGAAAATAAATTACAACAAAATAACAGAACGCTGCAAGAAAAATAAGAATCAATATGAAATACCCATTGACATAACTTGACTGTTAATGCACCTGTAAGTAATTTGAATGTGGCTTAAGTTTCAGATAGAGAGAATGAATCAGAACAGGCAGCCAAAGTCTTTTTTACAGCACAAGTTACTTTGCATAGAAAAAAGCAAGAATAAATTAGCTGAAAAGTGGTCATATTTTTAGATATCAATATTTCCAAATATGTGCAATGAAAAATAGGTGCTTGAATATTATACAATATTAGAAACTTTGGTTGGTCTACTTTGTAACATTTACCAACAAATGGCTGTACTCCTGCTGCAACAATGCATTTAATTTTACCTATGTTTCTTGCACATGTTCAGTTCTGTTCTATTGGCTCTAGTAGTTAACATTTCTCAGAATCTATTTCTAGTAGTTAACATTCTTCTGACTCATGCAATGTTGCTGAAAAATCAAGAAAATCTCAATTCCCATGGAATAAAATTACAGATTGTAAAAGAGTGCATCATGGAAGTACAACACACACAACACACAGATGTTAAGAATGAGAGCAAGAGTTTTTTTTTTCTTTCAAGGAAGCTGGATCTTATTTACAATAAACACACAATTTAAACATTGTTGCTGCAAGGAATCAGTCAGATCCTTTTAAGAAGGACTAGATAATGGATAAAACAGTCACAAACAAATCACAAAGGTATAAATTACACTAATTAAAAAAGCATTCTATATATCACTGCATCATATTTCAGATGTTCACTAATCATATTTACATATTACATATTATATTTAATTACAACATTAACATGTAATAAATATTCTTTTGTATTATACTACTTCCCTCTCTGAAAGCTTCTTTTTCCAGTTTAGTTAGAAATAAAACTTCCAAGACAATGACCAATATACAATAAAAAAAAATTCAACAAACACTAAAAGCCATATAACACATATATTTACTTTTGACATCACAGGTCTTTCCTCTTCCTTATCAATTGGAATAGTTGTGCTATGAACCCACGTATTTGTGCACAGATGTCGTAAACGTACATAAGAAGATCTAAGAAATAAAATACAACACATGCATTAAGTAAATGCAAAAGAGTACAAAGATGTTTTTATTTAATCAATTATTATTAATATTTAAATTGTCTTTCAGTAATAAGATACAAAATACCTTTCTAACTAAATGATTGAAAATGTTCATATTTTATTATAACTGAGTATCGTTTACGAAATTTTTAATAATTTTTATTTTCATATATGCAATTAATAAATTAAATATAATAAATTATTTTACTGAATGGAGACAAAAATTGTTAGAAAAATTCCAAACAGCTACTTATACCAAAATACATGCACATCTTAGTTACTTTCATATTGCTGAAATTAGCAAAAGCCAAAAACTTGCTCAAATCGAAAAATTACTAAAACATAAAGGACATTTATACCAACCTACAAGTTATGAATATGGCATATGAAAACTTAAATAACTACAAGTTTAGGTTTTGGCATTATATAACAAAGAAATTTATTAAAACTAGTGCCAATCACTCTAGCAGTTAAAAATCCCTAATGGAATATAAACGTTGACTGCCAATATGTACTGTACGAGTTACTGTTACTGTACCATAATGAGTGGTAAACTGTACGAGTCAGCCACAGTAATTTTATTGGTCTAAAGTACTCTGTAAATATCCATCCGAAAAATCAATAGCTTATGTTTAAGCTTTGATAAATATTATTGCATTCCATACTTTAATCATGAACATGCTAAGAAAAGTAAACACTATTTACCATACTATCAGAAAATATTCACTATTACATTCAAAACTGGAATTATTATTATTTGGTTCATGTATACGCTAATGTATGTGCATGTAACTTATATGCATACAGTACAAAGTCTGAGATCTGGACTTGTCCGGACTTTGGTGATAATGGATTTGGGATTTTTCTGGATATTAGATAATTTTCAATCTACTAGGATGGCATTAGAAATTATAAAATTAAAAATATGAAATTGTGATTTATGAAATAAAGAAACATTTATGATCTAAAGGGTATCAAAACTTACATATATATATAAATAAAAAAGCTTAATATTTACATGTTTACTACATTAAACATTTCTCTCCATGTAAGTTGTTTAAATTGCTTTGTTTTTTGTGCTTATAGTTTCTCTTCAATTCTACAGACTTATAATTTCTTGTTCAGTTACTAAGTTCCATTTTTCAAGTCCTGTAATTGCTGTGTTGAGAATTCTGACTATCATGACAATCAGAATTTTTTCTTTTTCAATAACATCTCTGTCACTTTTAACAATATCATTACCTTAGAGGTCAATAACCTCTCTTTCACTGTTCTAAAGATTTTGCTATCTGTTAACTGATTGATGATTGGGGCATTATCATCGCAATGAAAAACTTCTGTTAACTCCTCGTCTACCCTAAATTCTGCCGCCTGGTGCGGCGATACGAGCTCTGGTTTTATGTGAAAACAGTTATTCTTAATTCAGATAGCATTAAATGTAATCTTTTGGTCTATGAGTATCATTAACAAAATCTATTTTTAGCATACGGAAAGAAATTTTTGTTATACCTTTCCTCGTCATCATTTCTTAGTGCATTTAACTTAAATCTGTAATTGGATAATACTCTTTGTTATGCAATTACTAATATAAAAAAATTGTTTAGGCATCAATGAGTCATCACTCAAGTTGTCATGTGTTGATAAATATGGCGTGATGAAAGCAAAATATAATAAATAATGATTCGCCAGGTTGGCATCAAGGATATAAAATATTAGTTGGTGCAAATTCAACAATGTTTCCGCTTGAGATGTATGCCAAGCAAATACGCAGCTACAGAGTCAAATTACTGATCACACAAATTTATGATAAAATTGTTACTTCTTCAATAATGAGGTATTTTATTTAGTGCCGAAGCGAGATTAAGAATTGAAACTCTCCATATGTTTTATTTATAAGGAAGAAAAAATTCAAATGCGCATGCAAAAAGCATACTCTCCAAAAACAAAAAATTCCTTAAAAAAAAATTGGTTGGTGGTGGCTTTGAGGTCTGGATTTTAGATCATTCCCGATATCGAACATCCGGATCTTGGACTTTGTACTGTATATATATATAACATTTGTATTAGATCATTCCAAATCTCAAATCTAAGTATATTTTTAAATCATAAGATAAGTTTGAAAAAAAAAAGTAACTGCAAGTTATTATACATATAAGATGCAACATGGGTTATTTTATATCAATTCTATTTACTTTTGAACAAAGCTTTGTGCTTTCAGAACATTGTAGCATATATTCATATATTCTGAAAAGCATTTTGAAGGAAAACAAAATAAATATTATTTCCAAAACTTTAGAACTTCGTACATCTTTATGAATAATAAATAAATTTACTTATGAAATTATATATGGTTGTAATTTGAGACCAATTAGAGCAGAGTGAATTGGAGGCCAAAGAAATTTATACTCCCAAATAGAACTGCAGAAAATATGACCCACCAGTGTATATGCAGCGACAAATGTGAATGTTACTAAAAAATAAACCTATAACGATCCACTGCAGGTCATGTTGCAGTTAAGGCGTTAAAAAAGTATTTAAATGATTATATGTTAAAAGACACAAAAAGTCAATAACACTACAAATGTTTGTGCCTTTTTGATATGCAAATTTTTCAGATATTTTAACTTGAATCTTTTTCCTTCTCTTTTACAACATTTCTAAGTTCATTTGCTTCACCACCTGTGCAGTATGTGCTAATTTGTTAATATTTTCAATATTTGTTACTATATTCATTTCAATATCTCTTTGGAGAAGAATTTCCTTTTGCTTTATGCAATCATTTTTTCTTAAATACATTTTTAATTTATGTCTGAATTTCATGATTTACTTAACATTTTTTTGCTGCTCTACAAAACTGTACGTATTAAGAATGAGTAGAAACTGAGTAGAGAGATCTTATTTCCTTAGTAAATTCAATACCGAGAATAATTTCACTAATCACTTTATGATATGATACAATGCATATACAAATAGAAAATCTTTTAAATTATCAATTTTCAGTATTGTTATAACAGAGAAATAACTATAACAGAGAAATATTTTCAATTTTCCATACCTTTATCTACAAAAATCACAAAATAAAAGAAGATAAAATAAAGGAATAGAAAGAAATTTTGGACCAAAACTAGAAAAAGTACTTCTTTATGATTACAGCCTTGTTATTAAAATAGGGTCAAAAGCCATCTTGTAACTGAACTGTGTGACAGCAGCAATGTACTCAAAGCTTCTTACGAGCTGTTGCCAAACAGCTGGCACAATCATTTAAAAAAAACAACCTATGACTAGGGTTGCCACCTAGGTACAGCCCATTACCAAAAGGATTCTAGGCACTATTTAAACAACTGGGGCATTAAAACGGAAAGATCACAGATAATTTTGTTTTCACAGTTTTTTTCAAGAATTCTCCAAACACTAGGAAAAACTCAGCACAAGTTTTTTTGTAAAATACATCTATTCTGTCTCAATATTATTATTACATTTTCCCCACTGCCACTTGCTTTTCTGGTTTATTAGCCAATAAAACAACTGCCAACTTTGCAAAATAAAAAGACTTCTGGAAAAAAGAATAAAATAAATTTTACAGAGAAAGCTCATACATATCTGAGTATTTTGAAAGGATTAAACAGGTAAAAACACTTATGAAAATTAGAACAAATTCAATTACTTTGAAAATATTTATAATAGCTTTTTTGTTTTTGTTATAAAGTAATTAAAAAATTTTGCTGTATGATAGTTAGTATCATGTTTAAATGTCAAAGTAAGAGGTAGATATTTAAAAAAAAATAATTCAATATTATTTTTCCAAAAAACAATATTTTAATATGCTGTTGTAATTTTTATATCATAACAACATTCTTAAATTTGTTAAAAAATTGTCACAAAATTCACAAATCATCAAATGAAAGTTTTTGTAGACTGATCTCAAAAATGCCAAAATTTTGATTAATCATTGAACTTGGAAATGCACAAAACAATTCATATCACAGCAAAAAGGAAAAAAGATTCTTTTTTGTGCAATAAAGAGAACAAATTCAAATAGTAACCCAAATTTCCGGCATGAGTACATGTTTTAAATACAAATCTGATGACAAATCAGCTGCCAGTGGTTCCACAGCAAAGTTGCTGATTAGTTTGACCGTGGTTTGAAACCTGGTGAACAGGTTGGCTGCATGGACGTTTTTGTTGTTTTCCCCATGTATAATGTGGGTATGAGCCAGTTTCCCTTAAAAAGTCCTCCCTGAAGACATCTCCCTGTTTAAGCAAATAGCCCTGTTCTGCTTTCCCATAATCAAATAAACCAACTTGTGACCCTACTTTTAATGTTTTGAGTATGAACATCGGTATAGTCAGTCCTGCAATTTCGAAAACACTCTACTGAATGTTGTTCTATAAAAGATAGGCCCTAAATTTTAATTCTTTTTTTTTAAAATACAAGTGACTTTCTTGTAAAACCTAAATTGGCTTACTAAAGATCAAGGTTACGTAAAACCAAAGCAAAATTCTTGTAAGTGCATTGTGATATTATACTTATGTGTTACTGTCAATAAATTGCACTGTCTGGAGAAACTTTTAAAAACAATTGGCAGCAAAATATATAAATACCTCCCTCCCCCCCAAAAAAAATACTAAAAATCATTTTTCAGCAAACAAATAAAAAAGTTACAAAACTTGTGCCTAAATGGTTTTACTAATCAAAACTTTGTATGTCAAAAACTGTTCAGTTGTAATAATTAATTGGAATGTACATCTTTTATCTGCTATTTACATTAAACAGTTTAAAAAACTGGAACAAAAGAAACAGAACTTGCAGAAAAATTTACACTAAATAAATAAACACTATTCCTTATGTTTAACTCATTAACAAAATACTGCTATTAGCCACACAGAGATATTGTTGCCATTTTTTATTTCCTCTTATTAATTTAAGTGTTTTAGTAACATGGCACATATCAGTTTACTTTAAATTAATTAAAATTGAAAAACCATAATTCAGATGGAGACAAAATAATATATACAGAGCATTTAGTGTTAAAAATTAAAATGGCAATGAATCACATTAATAATTAAATTTCCAAAATGTACATTTACATAAAGCCCAGTTAAATTTAAAAAATGTTTTTTGAAAATAACATTTAAAAAGGAACACTAAAATAAATAATTAAAACTGCAAATAATGCATAACAAAAACATATTTAAAACTACATAATTGAAAATGAAATAAATACTCAATAAACTTGAGAAAATAATTTCAAAATTTAGTAAAGTACTAACTGAGGTACAAGATCATCTCCTCTAGATAGAGTAGTTGCATCTAATTCAAATATGGAAGCAATATCAGTAGAATGTGGAACAGCAACTAAACAATATACATTATTACTAGCAGAACCTCTGAGCTTGTTTCTCATAGCATCCATAGTATCATCATTATCAACTTCAGCTGCTAAATAATGACCAGTGGCCAGATGTTTAAACCGAAACAAACTATTCCAGTGACCAGCACCACCTCTGCATGGATCGTGTTGAACTACCTACAATGAACAATATGCGTTACCTATAAGAAATCCGATTAACTTTACAATAACTAATGAGTAAACACATACATCACAGAAACATAAGAAAGCACTGCAATTCTGAGATGTTTTACAAGAGTCTGCATATAAAATGCAAGATATTTAAGCAAGATGCACTCTGCAAGAAAGATAATTAAATGGACTAAATACCATACATTGAAATAAATTAAATAATATCTTCTTTTAGCATAAATCTTTGCAATTAATGATATCTTTAATACTTTTTGTTAATAGTAGGCTGGTTACATAAGATATATAGTGTTTCCAGAATGGCATTTTAAGGGAAAGAACCGTACATAATATTTGGGCCTGTACAACATTATGAAGGCATCTAAAAAAATGCAAGAAAAATATGATTTATGTGTTTGCTTAGTTCCTCTTAATACCAAAATTTGAAAACAAACTTTACAGCAAAGTTTATGTAAGGCTGGTTTAACCATATGACTATATTACCTGATCAATATTCTTCAATTTAGTAATGAATACATCCACAAAATATTAAAAAGATTTTAAAGAATAAGCAATCAAAATAAAATCCGCACAAACAAATGTACTTTCAAATAAATATATTTATGTACAATTTTCAGCATCATACCATATTAATAAAAGTGCATTATAATAAATTCCACACTTAAAATAATTGAACACAGAGAAACAGCCAGTTTTTACATCAGCAATAAAGTTAAATACCACATATTTGCAAACTGCATGCTTGTAAAAAGAAAATTTGGAATGAAGCATTGTTACATACTAATTCACATAATCTTTAATCTTCCAAATAATTCACTCAGACAATATTAAGCATACTAGGCACCATTATTTCACGATGCCAGAATTTAAGTTTCTCACTATTGATTTCTCTTTTCAACTTTGACAAAATATTTTCCTTAGTCACTTCAGCTTTGCTTACAAATACTTCTGTGAGTTACAGTTGCAGAAAAGGTCTTTTCGATAAACACTCTGCTCTTTTCTACAGCTGACAAAGCTAAATAGATCAGAAGCCATCGCTTGTTATTATTATAATTAATCATAGCTTAACAGCTATTATCTCATTATCAACAAAATGAAAAATTCAGTTAAACAAAGAAAGTCTTCACTGAATGAAAGAAATCTTCCTTAAATCCTTAAAATATTGTTGCACACTTCATTTAGACATCATCGAATTTAAAGCATAATTACATGCTGTCAAAAATTTAAATATTATAAAATAAGCAATAAGTAAAATTCTCTGGGTAGGGGTATTGAAAATCTACTGAATATACAGCATGAAAAATTAAAGTGCAATATCACAAGCTGAAGAAAAGTCAAATATTTAATATCAAGGTCCCAACAAATATAAATGAAGATTCAAAAAGTGCATTCCATGCTTTCTTTGCTTGAAATTAAAAGTAAGCAGACAAATTCTACAATTACCTTGAAAAGGAAACATTAAGTGATCATACTTCCTGTATGTTCAATCCGTAATAAATCAGATGATCTTATTGAAAAACCAGATGGATATTTGAAAACCTGTTATTTTTCTACATGTTCAGATAGTACTACATTAGATGATTTTATTATAAAAATTGAATTAACAATCAAAGCCCTAAACATATTCCATGCCGATATTTTTGCCTAATCTTGTCATAAAGTAACTGAAGCCAGTTAGAGGTTGGTTGGTACAATTTCTTGTACAAAACCAGTTAAGGTTATCATTCACCAAACACATGGTCCATTTACTCCATTATGTAAATATATACATCAAATCCAAATAATTAAAATAAAAACCGATAAAATCACAATATATATAATAAATAAAAACAAAATAAGATATTTAAAATTATTCAAATTAAATAATAAAAACCAATTTCTTTCAAATACTGAAATGGATTAAAATTAACCTCTTTTCTGATTAAACATTTAAAAGATATGCCAGAGGAATGAAAATAATTTAAATGAAGATATTTAAAATGCCCACATTATATTAAAAATGATGTACCGATAGAAGGGCATTACATCTTGGGCACGTGGGCTCACTCTCGACTTGTAATTACATGTAATGTGAGAGTGGCCAATTCTAAGTTGAATCATGATGACCTCCTCCCTCTGTCTTTTATATGCTTAACAATCTTCCACTCTACATTTTACACTTCTCAGCTTGTTGTGAGAATGAACGCCTCACAGTTGCTGCCATTTACTAATGATATTCTGCTTGATGACAATGCTGATGTTTTTAAATGGAACAAGTATACTGGATATTTTAATGGCAAATTTAACCATGATGTCTGCCAGCTCATTGCCCTTTTTTCCCACATGTCCAGGAACCCATCAGTAAAGAATCTGATAACCCTATTTCCTAAAATTTAAATTTAATTTTATTACATCAACAACCATTGGATTCTGTGTATCAAAAAATGTTTCTAGAGCTTTCAGGGCAGTAAACGAGGCTGTATAAATTATAAATTTTCTATTACATAATTTTGACATCAAAGATTGAGCACAATATACAGCAGATAATTCAGAGGTCAAGAGTGAGCACAAATCATGCAAATAAATGCCTTCCATATGACTGCCAATCATATAAGATGCTCCTACATGATTCTTGAGCCATTTGTATATATGGGAATATATCTGCTGCATTATTGCCTATGTTCGCCTATACATCATATTGTCAGTGCCTTGTTTATAAAGATGATGAAAAGCATCAAGAAGCTGGATCTGCACTTGTTCCCAAGGTGGCCAGTTGGAGGTTAAAAATTAAGTAGCACAAACTATAATTACACAAGAAACAGAAGCTCCACCAATCATGCTAAACAATTCATAAAGACATCTACAATATGATAGGCTTACAAAGTACAGTTTCCAAAGGCAATGAGGTTTTTCTGAGCTGGAAAACATGAAAAATTAAATGTGCTTTCTCTGGGAATTGAAAAGTATTCAACTCAATATGCATTTACACTCCGAAAATACATATAAGGGAATGTGTAATAACTCCTCAGATGCTTTCCCACTTAATAGGGACTGAGGAGAGGCATAAGATCTGGATGAGCAAATCCACGACTGAGAGCAAATTATCATCCACAACATATTTTCCTGTTCAGGTGCTCCTGCAGAGATAATGCATTTTTTTTAAAATCCAGAAGCAATCCTATCTTCACAGAGATTCAAACCCTACCTTTTTCAATACTAGTTGGACGTGCAAGGAAAGCAATGCTTAGATAATACACTAATCCAAGCACTGAAATTCTGTTAATGCTGTGTAATACAGATGATAAACTGAAACCAAATAACACCATAAAAAAGTATTTGTCTTAATTTATTCTTGAATGTGCTATTTAAATTACTGTGCTGATTTTTATTCTCACATCAGATGCAGAACATAAGAGGCAAACATCTTAAATGACAATATCTTTCTGCAATCTTCCACATAAACTTAAAGCATTTTTCAGGCATAGTACAACATAATTAACATTTCTTGGATCAAATTTATGCAATACAATTATCCTCAGTACATTGATCATCATCACGCAACAAGACATAACATCTTTCAGAAATGATTTCATGCTTTGACTGTTGAGAAAGTATGGTTTAAAAATAAAAAAATGTATACCAGAGTAAAAGTACCATGACTTACATCGCAAAATTTAAATGGGTCTATTATGTGGAATGTTTCAGTTTAGAACAAGCACAAGAATTAAAAACAAAGATACTTCTTTGTTAAAGCAGCCATCATGCAAGGTAAAATTTGCATGTTTCAGATTGGGCAAATAAATTTGTCAATTTAGGCAACTAAGAACAGTGGCTATTTTAGCAAGGAAGTACCAAAATACAGCTTAGATAACAAAAAGTCAAATTAAACAGTCATTTACCACAATTAAGATTTGATTAATATTCAATGAACATAATTTAATTCAATTGCTCTCAGTTTTTAAATGACATTAAAACAAAATAACTTATAATTTATTCAAAAAAATTTTAATTATGAAACTTTCTTTTCAGAGTAAACCTACAAAGTATAATAAAAATCTAATTAAAAAATTTCTCTATTTAGCAAAATTTCAAAAGTATATTTTCTTCAGATGTAGTGCTACTTACCTCAACCTCCCATAAAGCTTTAGAGCTGGTAGCTGCAGTGGCAGTAGTTCGACCAGTAGATCTCAAAAATACATATTGTGTCTTTTTGTAGTCATCCATTGTTAGAAATTTTTCTTGTTCTGCATGAAATAGTCTAACAACATCCCCCTACACAAGATTTTTAATAATTAAAAAGAATAATTGTTTAAGCTTGGAAAAGAAAAAAAAAATAATTGCATGTAAAACATAATAAATGTGGGGCAACAGAAAATATTTCAACAAAAATAAAATCATGAATATTTTTAAATAACATTTATATTTATTTACAGCTTTCTTTAAAGTAAGATTTCTAATATGCCATCATTAATACAAGTCGTTAAAACAAATTACTCTAAGTACAGTTACTGGTGTGCTTAAATGAATATACTCACCATTCTAAACAAATAAATATTTTTCACATTAGTTTTAAAATAAAGTGGTACCCCTCAGTAGATGTCATTAATCTATTCCAGATCTTGGACTTACACCAACCAGATGCATAACAAACAAATTTTTCCAATAAGAAATAAAGGGAAAGTAATTAATTAATTCTTATACAAAAATCCTATTAAAATTATAATACTGTTCAATATGAAAATACAACTGAAATGGATAAATACATGCTAAGCGCAAATGAAAATTTACCAAATTTATTTATCTCTTTTCTGTTTCATTTTTTTTTCTCAGGTCCCTACTTGGATATAATTAAATATCACCAAGTCAGATCTTTACTAAAAATCTCTCTAAAGAACTTTGTTTTTGCCTTCTCTTCAGAAATGTGACAGTGATTGGCCATTCCAGATAATGTTATTATGGCTTGTTTAAGCTTGGTTAGGATGATACTTCTCTACAAGGTTTTAGACATTTAGTCATTTGGCAAAGATTTCCTTAATTTGTGAAGTAGGAGCTTTCTCAGCTTCCTCCTCATCTGAGCCTCAAATGAGTGTAGCCATCTTAGTCTTCTTCCCCCTTCTAAAGTTCCTGCAGATCATTTGGTGGTTAGCTTTTCTTTGTGTTCCCTTAGTACTTTTCTCACTCACTAACCACTAACTCCTCCACATTTTTACCACTCACATCAAGACCTAAGACTATCCTAAACTATGGAATATATGCTAAATAGTTACTAATGTGCTTTTGTTCAAAATTGACCATAGCATTGCCTCAAAAAAGGTAAACACGGATAGTGTGCACAGTTGTGACTCACTGAACTTAAATCATATTCCAAATAAAAATTTTCTGTTCAAACAGTTGGATTTATTTTAAAGCAGACTATACACCATATGTACAAGATATGGAATTTTCATAAGCATTTCTAATAATGAGTACAAATGATAAAATGCTAAAAGTTGTACAGTAAATGACAGAGGATATATCTTTAGCTTAAATCTTACTTTAGTCTATCTAACTTCAGTCTTGATGTATGATAAAGTCTCTTTTTGTGATTACTGATATTTCCAATAATAAGAACATTAATATTTTAACTAATTTGTGCAGAGAATAAAGTTTTTATATTTCTTATCTGTGATTTTTTTAATCATCACTAGACTGAATGGAAAATTTTAAACTTATTTTTTATCTTTATTATTATTATTATTATTATTATTATTATTATTATTATTATACAGCTGAATTTCTTTAAATCTGAGCTCAAAGCAAAAATTTCAATCAAAGTTTGAATTAAAATATACACTGAAAAAAATTAATAAATATTACCTTAAAATTACAATGTTTTCTTCTTTTGATGCTGATACAATATTTCCAAATATCAGCTAAAGACACAACTTACCATCAATCTTTAACGACGGATATTTAAGCAAAAATTTAACCCTTATACTGCAGATCTCTCCCTTGTATTATTTTCATCTAACTAATTTACATACTAGCTTGCTTTAGTTTTTCAATTAGAAAAGCACAGCATTTTACAATAGCTACAGCTATCATATTAATAATACTCCAATATATTCCAAAGACATTTAGCAGAGTTGAAGACACAGCTTTATATCAGCTCGTATATGTTCATCTATATGTCTTCAAACCACAAAGATTGAGATCCTGCTTTGTGAACAGCTATATAGCTGCAACTGGGGGGGGGGATTCCAATCCAAACTTTTATTGTAGCGTGAAAAGCAAGCAAATAGCCAAAATGTTTTGGTTTACCTCAAACTTCAAAGATTCAAAAATTAAACTACAAATCCAAATAAATCATCAAAAATAACCAACACCATTGTAATACTCTGCCTAAATTTTACTGATGCCACAATACAATTCTGCAGATGCCATTCAAGCAGCTGACAGTGCTGATACGTGCAATGACCTATCAGATCATACATTGCAGCTATTGGACTCCTTGCCTTGGTCCAAGATTCAATTCCAAAGCATTAAGACATCATTTTAAATCTCCTCAGTACTACACATAAGCATACGTACATAACACAATCCTGAAATATAAATGTAACTGAGTAAGTAAACAGTCATAGTACTGCCTCCAAGCTGAAATAGAATCAATCATCTGCACAAGCTGCTTAAGCTGTCTCACGATTCTGTTTGGTAAAAAATTTCAGATTTTGAAGGTCCTGATATGTCAGTTTTTTGGCCTAGCAGACAGTGAGTTTGGTTTTTTTACTCCTATATTTCTATCTCAGCATAACACAGCTAACAGCAGATCAGACCACATTCAATCTCTGAAACTGTAATGGACAACAATATCAATTCATTAATTGTAAAATTAAAATCAGATTTTAAAAGCCTTACAAAAATTTAATAAAATTCCTAACAAAATTCCTGATCATCAAGAAACATACCAATATCACCAGCAAAATCTCTATGGCAGCACTATTGAAACTTGCAAGCTTCCACAATAATGTCTGGTCCAAACTGACAGGACCATATTTAAGATCTCTTACTTATTTATCATGACAGCAAAGCAGTTTGATGTCAACCACATCTGTGCCTATAATTTGCAATAATGATCATATATAATTGTATCACATTGACTGAATATGTATGTGATCAGTCCACTTGAAGTTAAAAGGTTTCAGAAAACTTTCGGTTATATTCTGTAAGTATACAAAGACATTAACTAATACCTACTTGTGCATAAAAAAGGTTACTTACTCCTTTTAAAACATCATCAATATTTTCTTTGTATTCCATAAACAAGGAAATTTTCCAACTTGTATTTGAATTAACAGCATTCACCTAAAAATTTAAATTATATACATATATACATATATATACAAAAGGAAAAAAACAAAGAGATAGTAATTCAGTAATTGAAGAATATTTAATTAAATAGTACCAATGTCATACAAAATGCTGCAAAATTAATGAAAATAATATCAAAAAGGATAAAACAATATAAATTTACCAAAATGGCTAGTAACATTGATCACATGTATCTGTAATGAAATGATTTTGATAAGGATGAATGTGATCTAATATATGATGACATAAATCTGAATATATATGCAATCAGTTCATATGATCTGACTATATATGCAATCAATCCACTTGTTTTATATATATATATATATCCAGTACAAAGTGTGAGATTTGGGACTTCGGCAATTCCGAATTTCAGTTCATCTGATTAAATCTAGTAACATTAGAAGTAAAAATTAATATAATATATTCTTTATCAATATTCTCTTAAAAAAAGGTATTTTGCATAAAGAAAGATTGATTTTTTTTTTTCTGAATCACCATTACATGAAACTAAAATATGACTTGAAGCCAAAATGGCAATATTTTCTGGATCTGAAACCATACTACTGATATTAATTGTTCTGTTAAATGACTGATAATTAAGGCATTGTCATCACAATGTAAGACTTCAGTTATGCCATCTTCCCTTAACATTTCTTCTGATTATTCACTTAATCAGAAAACTTCGCTTTTCCCTGTAACATCCCCAAACCTTCAGATTCGTAGCTCATCATGACAGCTGGTTTTAAATTATGCCAAGCATTTTTAAAGAATATCTGCAGACATGTCCTCTTTATAACCTTAGAATGCACCACATATAAGATTTTAAATTAAAACATGTCTAGAATTTTCGGCTCTCTCCCAGCAACAGTTTTTAAAAAGGTTGTCTGTATTTCAGTGCAAAATTCAAATGGCTAACTGACAAATGTACAGTTTCAGGGCAAGAACAAAACACAGGCATTATAACATACTAAAACTGAAAATATTAAATGTAATCTGAATTGAATATATATTTAAGAAAATTAATAAAAGACAGACACCCCTCCCCCAAAAAAGCTGCTTCAAATCAGAAAGTTAAGGGCACAATTTTCTATGTTACCTATGGTTCCTCAGAATTGAAGGAAAAATCCTTCTCTGAAAGTGGTTGGGACTAACATTAATACAATATTAATTAATGTTCCCCAATTGGTCATAGTGTGATTTCCTAGCCAACAAGTGTTTGAAAGTGACATACAGGAATCTCAGTTAGTCAAGAGAAAAATTTCTTTGATGGCACGTGTGCTTTTTTACAATTTCCAGACCTTCGCAAGGTTAAAAAATATTTTATGCCAAATTAATTGCAAATATATTTTACAAAAGTAAAATTCATTCCAATGTAACAGTGTTCAGCATGTGTTTGAAAACTTATCGTCATTAAAAAAATAAACTGCTGGTATTAAACCTGCAACACCATAAGCACAAGAGATAACTAAATTTACTTTGCAGATTCTCTGTGAAACAAAGATAAAATTTGATTACATCCCAACACTAATTATTTCACTACGTAAAGGTACCAATATATTGTTTAAAATAGATTGTTAGGTACTGGGTAACCAAATAACCCCATTTTTAGGGAACTGCTTCATAAGAGTGCCCAAGGTAAGAACCTGCCACCAAACTATTCTATTCAATGTATCTTTTTCCTCTGACATATAATGGTCAATAATTGCACTAAAACTACATTTGAAAAATATGATTTAAATTCAGATAAATTTAAAAATAGGATATAAAATGAAAAATCGAAGGCCTCCTAATTTTATAGAAAGGGATGGCAGCTTTGCATGTGAAAAATATTTTTTAAATGTGCTTTATTTTTAATTAATTAATTATACTCATTTATTTATTACTTACTTCTTTGCACCCTGGATTATCTTGAAGTTCATAATTACTAGCATGCAGTGGTTGCCCAGCATTGACAGGCGTCAAGACTACTTTGTCACCAACCACTACCTAAATAACGATTGCCAAAATATGCACAAATTAATCATAATAAATTTAACTCAAAATTATAATATTATTTTTAAAATTATATTATGACAGTTGTTTATTTCTACTATACAATATATTAATTTTCTTTTTAACATGTTACACACAAATTTCTTCAAAAATTCATTTTACTTAATTGAATATAACATTATATCTTAAATAACTTTCTCAAATAACAGAAATAAACTGTTAAAATAAAAGTTTTATTAGTCCAAAGGACAATTTACCCAGAAGGACTATTATTTCGTTTTGGCATTTTGCGTCAATTCACTAAAAGGGTTGTTTCCCTTTTCAAATTGTTGTCACCAAATATTATCGCCCTGTATTATATTTAAAGAAATTAAATAATGAAAAATTTGCATAAATGTATGTATGTTTCTTGCATTGTGATAAAACTACAGTACCCACAGCCATCAAATTTTGAATATGGAACGTTTCCACCCAAATATGAGCATCTGGAAGTCGAAATTTGAAATTTGTTTTATTATTGATTTCATATTTT
The DNA here is from genome assembly GCA_000611955.2 of Stegodyphus mimosarum. NCBI lineage: Eukaryota > Metazoa > Arthropoda > Arachnida > Araneae > Eresidae > Stegodyphus > Stegodyphus mimosarum. Next base: position 111,868 of record KK121646.1, on the reverse strand, counting down.
GTAAAACTTTAATGAATTTTTTATTAACAATTAACAAACTCAAGGATTTCAAGCATGCAATGGCAGCGTTGTACAGAAGAAAACATTTTTATCTCCAGTGCGCGTGACTGTGTATCCGAAATGCTAAAGATATGTTCATTTTAAAATTATTTTGCGACATTGCTGTTGAACTGAATTTTATGGTTTAAATGCAAAGAACATGATATTTAATAAAAAAAAATGTTAAAGAAACACCCCTTTGGACATAGTTTAAAATCTGAAACTTTTAAGATTTTCCTTTTAATTTTATTTTTCGGCGTTAATTTCAATAAAATGAAAGGATAAGATTTTAACTCTGAATATAATACAAAGCTTTCTTAAAAATAAAAAGGGAAAAAAAAATACTTATTCTGATTACCTACTATTCTCCCAGAAAAATTGACACTTTCTGGCTTCTAATTTTTTGCTAAGTTAAATACAGGAAAAGAAACAGCAATTTGAAAAATTGCGGCACACTGAGAATTACGGCACAATGAATCAATAAAAACCACAACCATCTTTGTAACAAAACACTTACTTTTCTGAAAAAATCATTATGCATTTTTTTGCACTATTGTTCCCCCCATGTACACAATGATTTTTTTCTGCTTAAAAAACATCACACTGCACATTGGTGTGTGCACATTATTGTTTTTTCATACATAGTGAACTGTTTTCACTCAAAATAATAATAAAAACAAAATCTGAAAGGTTTCAGATTTTAAATTATGTCCAAAGGGGCTTTTTTTTTTAACATTTTGTGTGTTACCTTTCTACAGTCCCAATATGATTCCTTAGATGGGAAAAAATGCTTTCAACGAGAAAAGAAGTAGAACACAAAGTGTTGAATTCGAAGGTAGATATCTGCTGATTATTTACAAAGAAAAATAAATGCACTTAATGCAACCATAATAATGACTTTTGAATTCAAAGGTAGAAATCTGTTATGCAATCGTCTGCCATGCACATATCTGTGTTGCTGTAAATCTGTAAATACAGTCTGGTTGTATCATGGGCTGCTTATGTTTGTACATTGCATGTTGCCTCACAAGTAATTTTCAGTGTGTGTGTTGTGTCGTAGGCTGGAGTGCAGATAATAAGGAAATATCCCCCCCAAAAAATATATTTCAACTTATAAAACTAATGAAGAAAATTTTTACATGATATTAAATATGCACATAGATTTTCATAAACTATTTGCTGAAAAAATACAAGATTAAAAGAAGTATATCAAAACAGCATTTCCCTTTTAATTGTATGTATTGGCTTAAAAGAATGTAAATATCACCAAAAAAACAGTAGTCAGTTAAACGTTCAAAAGTTAAATTTTTAATGCGATATTTCTTTGATATCTTAATTCAATAATCACAGACAAAAATGATGTTCACAACAGCCTCTCCTCTTTGACTCGAAAAATGTTGTCTATAAGGATTATACTCACATGTGACATAATAAAACAGGATTTTTCTAAGAAAATGTTAGGAAGTTTACAGTGCAGTATATATCACTCTTGTTCACAAGTCTGCACTTTATCACACTTGCCTGCATACCTATCTAGGAATTAGTTTTTGATACATGATAATGCAAGAACACTCAAGTTAAAAAATTCCAAGCACACCATTGCAAGACAACAGTGTTGCAACATCTACCAAATCTCTGAATGAAATTGCTGCATCAATTCTCAAAGCAGTTATTTTAAGGAAATGGAAGTATGTTACTTTTCAAAATTTTTCTACAGGTTTTTTACCCCCTAAAATTTTTCTTCTAATTTTTCTAATTTCTATTTTCAAAATTTTTGTGCAGACAGTAAACTTTCAATTTATGTTGTAAAATTAAATTAGAACTTATAAAGGGCTTTATATAATGATAATTTCAAGTGTTGCTACTAAGACATTACTTGATAATTGTTAAAGCAGAGTAATACTTTATGACGTAACTAATTATGGACTCTCTTTAAAATCCACAATAAAGACACTGAGGCTTTTAATGGAAATAGTAACAGATTCTGCACTAAGGGTAACAAAATAAATAAAGTACAATAAAAACAAAATCCAATGAAGATCATGTACAAGACTCTAATGAAGTGCTCACAGCAAATGCAGTTTTATGCATAAACAGGCAATTGATCCTTGGGCATCAATAAGAAATATGGTGACCTTAAATCTTTTATATTTTTACCATCTATTTAGTAAGTTCCCAAAAGTTTGCTCAGAAAAGTTGTCAATGTTTTCCAGTTCTGGCAAGACAGTTGTAATCTTGCCACATATACTAGAACAAAAATGCTATGCGTTATACAGACTTTCATGCACACAGCCCAATAACACTAAGCCAGAGGGAAAAGGTTTAAGTGGAAACATGGTTAACAGTGTAGCATTTGTAAGGTTTGCAGCTTACAGTAGATGAAAGATTTCCTTTTTTACTCCTTTTTAATAAACAGAAAATATACCAGACATTTTAAACTGAGCTCTTTCTGTGATTTCACCATTCTCATTTAAATTTTGAAATGGTATTCTTGGAGACATTCATTACTACTGTCTCTTCAATAACATGCTACACTATCTTGAAACATTTAACTGACTGCCCATTGTCATACGCACTCCAATGATGCCATGGAGACATTATGCAATCAATACACATTTGAATATTCTACTGAAACTTTATGTCACATTTGCAAAAACCTGTGATATATTTTTTCTGTACTGAGTTGACATGGTTTATTTTGGATTAACAGCAGCTTGTAAGGCACTTCTTTTTCACAAATGATAAAAACTGCACAGCAGTGTTATTAAAGCAGCACTGCCAGTGGTCACAATTATTAACAAAAATAAAAAAATCAACTATTTGAAAACAATAATCATGTAATGCTATAATTTATCAGTGCAATATCAAATCTGCATAAAAGATATAATTCAAACTTAATCAGTACCTTAATTTTTTAACAACATTATTAATGAACTGCAACTAACAGATCAATATATGAATACACAAAAACACAGGGATTGTGATTTACATGTATGAATATGCATATACACAGGGATTGTGATTTGTTAGCTTAGGATTTCTTGTGCATAACTGCTAAGCAGCATCAATCTGAGCAGTTATTTATAATTGGTTCTGATTTGTAATGTATAATTGGTTCTGATTGTTCCTGTTACACTGCCATTTTTGAAATGCACAATCATCTAAAAATCTTAAATAAAAAATTTTAAAAATATTGTATAAAATCTGTTTTTGTTCAGGAAAACTGTAGCAGAAACTATTGTTATGTTTTGGAAACCCTTTCAGATGATGATCTGAGTAAATCACAAGTTACAAAATGGTTTCCAGATTAAAAAATAGAGATGTACTAAATTAAGACTGCTACAATTTGGACATTCACAAATGATAAAAAATGAGAAAAACGTTAAAAGAAGTACAATGGGCCACTTATGGAAGCTGAGAAACACAGCAACAGATTTCAGGGGAAAAAAAAAAATTCATTCTCCATCTGACCGGAAAATGGTACTTAGGTCTCTCACACATACTGTTCACAAAATTTTGCTCAGCAGGACTTTCTTACGTCTTCCCCATTCTAAAAGCAATTCAGTGGTGTAAATAAGGTTAAAAAAAATTCAGTGCAAAGTTAAAAAGCAATTCAGTTAAAAAGCAATTCAGTGCTGTAAATAAGGCCTGAAATATGTAAGAGTAAAGTATAATTTAATTGCTTAAGAATAATTTTGGTTATTTTTGGATACTCCATATATTAAAGCTTCACTTACAAAAAAAAGGGGGGAGGTAAAAAAAAAGGAAAACCCCATTACATAAATACACATAAAATTTGACACTAATTACATGAACCCAAAATACCAACAAATTTCAATGATACACCTGAAAAATCACAAAATGAATTAAATACACGTAAATTCTTTTCTCCATTTTGCATATTCCAAAGCCAGTGTATATCTTAAGTCTTCATAATTTACTTACTCCTTAATAAGTGAACAAAAATATAACAATGAATTAGTATAAAAATAAGCAATATAAGAAGCTTACATTATCTCCAGTGGACCTTAATTTATAGAAAGGCACAATGTAGAACCAAGACCCTTCGTTACCAGCAGAATCCAAGCAAACTCTCATAGCATTCTTTTCTAGTAGTGCAGGTAGCCTTTTATTAACAGTCAGGTATTTATTACTCTTTAAATGCAGCAACTGAAATTTAAAAATTAAGTAAATAAATAAAAATAACAATACTGCCACTTTTTTGAAGAAGCTTCATTGTTGAGTAGTTCTATATATACCAAAGCAATATCAAATTTGCATAAAATATATATTCAAAAGTTTAAAAAACTTCTTAATCAGTACCTCAATTTTTTAACAACATTATTAATAAACTGCAACTAACACATAAATATATGAATACATAAAAACACAGGGATTGCGATAAAAGTAGTAGTAGATAGTAGTTCTATAAAACTTAGTAATATTCAACAATAGCAAAAGAGAAAACGATAAAACAGGTATTTTACACATGCATATAAATGTGATAAACTTTAGTTATTGAGTTCTTGCATTAAAGTGATGAAAGAAAATATAACTGACAACAAAAGCTGTGGAATTATGGTAAAAGAAAAAGCATTAATATCATTACAGATTTTGAAATACCTTTACAAATCACTCTTTATCAAATCCCTAATGACATCTGCAACAGTAGCCTATAAATGTGTTCAATTAAAAAGTTATATATATAATGAAAACATGAAAATGTTTTGAGCAAAAGTTACTAAATTATATCCAGCTGATCAGAAAGTAATGCAGGACAGAGCCAAACAACTTCATATGGGAGGCAGATATTATTACTTAAATTATTAATAGATAATCCATCCTTTTATGTGATTTCTGCCCATCTTTCAAGCAAATTTGCAATTCTTGTTTTGAAGAATTTTTTGAATTTTGCTCCGTAATAATCAATTGTTACGTGGAACACATATACTGGTATAAAATTTAAACTTTTGAATTTACTTTAAGGGATGTACTATTATTCACTATGTATAATGAGGCCTCTCTGCTGTTTCTTCACCACTGAGATGTGGATTTGATCCTGTCAGCATCTTCATCATCTTCTATCTTCCCTGATCATTCACTTCTAGGTTTATTTTCAGTTCTAATTTTAATTTTGCAAGTTTTTACACTTCCCTTAAATTGACATCTGCTGTTTGAGCCTGGATATATTCAAAAAATTTTCTAGCTAGCTTCTGCAGTGTTTTCATGCAGTCAAAACACTTAATGATGCAAAGACTATGCAGCTCACCATATGACACCTATGATAAAGCTAATGAGATACTAATTGAGTGAAACTGGGAAAGAAAGAGCATAGTATCAAGATTATAACATTCTGTAAAAATTTCAACAACAAGATACCTTAAAATTACTATCACTTAAATTTTGGCAAGTCAAAATCTTTCACTACTTTTCGAATCACCAAGAAACTTAAAAAATTCTGAAATGTGAAGCAATACCTAAAAATAGAAAGTCACAGAAAAGGTGACACACCTTAAAACAAATGTTAAATTTGAAAGTTAAGCTACTAAATATGTAATAATTTAATGAAGAATGAAGTAATGAAAACCCTGTTTAATATTCCATTTTTGTAGCTATTAAAAATAAAATGAATAAGTCTCTAAAATTCATACGAGATTAGTACACAAAAGTTAAAATTCTTTATTCAAATAACTCTGCTAGCATAATGTTAACCAAAAAAAATTATGATAATAAATTTTTAAAGAAGCAAATCCAATTAGTCATCACTCATCATTTTGGCTTGAAAATCATTTATCAAAATAAAATTAGAAATTAAATAAACAAGGACCTGTTATAAATATGTTGCATATAAGAAATGAAGCCATGCACCAAATATGTTTTATTTTTAGAGCGGAAAAATATTTAAAAATAATTGACAATGTTAGAAATAAGAAAACAGCACTTCCTTATGCTGTAAAAATATTTTGAGAATGTTTAGTCCATTACCTAAGAAAAATATTTCAAGAAAATAAAGCTTACAAACCTGCATTACGCCACCATATTGTATCACAGTGCCTACTAATTTCTTATTTTCAGATTCATTTTGCTTTTTCTCCAATTCTGCGGCATGCTGGAAAAACATAAAATTAATAGCTCCTTAAACTAAAAAATACATATTTTCTAATTTGTCACCTTTTTAAAATAAAATATCTTTTACTAATTTTCAAATTATCTAGGCCTCAGAAACACAATCTGATTAACATTTGTTAAAATAGCATATAATGAAAAATTGAAAAGTTGTTACACTCTACTTTCTTTTAAGATTCATTTATCAGGTAGAACATTTTAAAGAATACAGACATTAAAGACCAAAATAATATTTTCTTACATGCAATTTCTTCAATAACACTGCATCAGTGGCACTTGTAGCACTCTGTTTTGCAGCTTTCCAAAACTGTTTCTGAGCAGAGTACCGGCTCATGGGACACATCCGGAAAAGACAGTCTATACAACAAAATTTCTGTTTTTATTTTTTCAAATAAATAATTCTACATACATGAATTTCAGGGATATAATTTTCGATGTATTATACATTACATAAAATACAACAAAATAATGCACTATATATTATTATTGCATTAATATTAATATTGGAAAATAATAAGGTATATTACAGTAACCACTGCATCTGCTACTTCAGTATTATGCCATCAGTCAAAATTTCAACTTCAAATACTTAATACGAATTATCTTGGTGATTCTTTACCAACCTATGTACGGCATTGTTGCTGTTATTAATTTTTCTATCTACACATAATCTAGATCAAATGCCAAAGTTTTACTGTGGCCAATAAGAGGAGTGTAGAATTTATCATTGCTGAAAGCTTCAGGCAACTTATTGGTGACAGTATAAATTTACTGAACTCCAAAACGAATTTTGATGGAGAATATCCCAGGAAACATATTTACGGATCTCCAACCTATCTTTCCTTACCATCAATTTCTTGAAGAGATTTTCAGCTTATTGTATTTTAAGTGTCCTCAAGCCACAAAGACATTATACTCTTACATCTATGTCTTCCCTGGGATGATGCCATGCCCAATGATATGGCATCTCCACCTGCTAACCACCACCACACCAATCAAGGCAACCCACTGCACATTTAAGCTGCATAATGACATGAATTTACAGCCACTTTATATGTCTAGTTTCTGATGTTAACATGTTAACGATAAAATATTTATGATTATGATTAAATTAAAATCACCTCTAATTTTTACTTATGAATCACTTAACTATATTCTGCCATTTCTTAGTTTTGAAAAATACATTCCTATAATATTAGAAATCAATTACTATTATTATTATAGCTGTAATTAAAAATTTTTAGCCAGGAAGTCATACATAAAATTATATCTAATTCTTTTTATTAGACCTCATTATAAAATTCCACAGTATTTTTAATCTTCTCATTGCATTAGAGAGATGTCATTTTGTTCTGAAAACCATCTTAGAGTTAAGAAATCAGCAGGGTGCTCATTTTTAACTATCTGTAGGTTTTATAAATTATCGCAAGCATGGGGACATAATTATAACACACTTTCACAGAATATGTTTTAAGCAAATAATCAACTGATATATAATAATAGCTTTAGTAGGTTTCAATATATATATATATATACATATACAGTAGACTTCCTCTTAATTGCCTTCCATTAACATTTTTTAAAATAGCATATCCGCTATTTTAAAAATAATTCCACAGTTTAAATAATAATAATAAAAAAGACTTTAAGCATTAATGGTATTAAACACTTCTCTTATTCAAAAATAAAATGGTTCCAGAATACGGGTGAGGAAAGTGTTGACTAGAAAGTAGTTCAATAACAGAAACAACATCTTACACCATGATTATTTTTTCGATACTTGATGATAAATAATAAAGAAGGCCAATAATGCAAATAAATAGATAAAAAGGAAAGCTAGCTTACATAAATTAATAAGGAAAATAATCACTGAAGGAATTTTGAATGTTATCTTATTTGTAATAAAAATTTTAAAAAATTTTTCATTTTTCAAAAATAATTAATCTAAAAAGTAATATTTTACTAAAAATATTTTCAAAATTCAGATATGAAATAAAAATAATTCAACAAAAATTATAAGGAAATCATGACAGGACTTTGAAGAAATTACACATATACAGTACGAAGTCTGAAATTCAGATGTCCAATATCAAGAATGATTTAATATATGGATCTACAAACACAAAAATAAATAAGTAAATAAATAATAATAATAATCCCCTCTTTGTAAAGTCTAGGAATGGAGAATATAACACTCAACAAAAGGAATCAGATGTGCTGTAAATGCAATTTTTCCCTGGTGTGTTGCACATGCAATCTCTAACATAGACTAATGTATGCCACTTTGAACATCTGCTTAACTAGGGAATTGCATTGTGGCCAATGACGTTGATTGGCATTGTATTAATATTGCCGTTGATCACACTTTCGATGGGGGATTAACATTTTTTTTATCTAATAAAGAAAGCTCAAATATTTAACATAAACAGATGCCATTTTGGCCAATGCAGCACAAAAAAATTTTGTAACTGGAAGAGAAAAGGAACACTACTTTGTGTGAAGCATAATGCTTTCACAGATTAATATGTTTAATCAGATTTTTTTCAGATGCTTACAAGTTACAGTGAAACCCTTTCCAAACAGACTAGAGAGTTCCAAATGATTCAGTTCTTTAATGAAAGTAGTCATATTAGAGAATATCACTACTGGCAATGTTCAGCATCAAGCTACCCTCAACAGCATGTTGAAGAAACATTTCCCAGAATTTTTATTTTCAGGATATCCGATTGGTTGACTTATATGAAAACCAGTTCTCTGGAGAAATCATACAATGAACAGCACTTCAAACAAAATATTTTTAGTTATTTCAGAAAGTCCCAGGTGGCAAGGCAGGATACAGATTACAAAGAGAGAGATTTTAGCTAGGAACCCTCTAGTGGTAAGTGATGGACAAGCTTGTTTCTCAGAAAAGCTTCTTCTAGACTCATGCATTGTGATAACCCTATTACCATGATGATGGCAGTACAAAATCTGAACTTTGAACATCCAATAGCTGAAATGATCTATTATCTGGACTTTCCATAAACTTACTTTTTTCTTCTTTTTTTCTTCCATAGTGTAGGAACGGAAAAATAAGCAAGTACTGTAATTTTGAGTAGATAAGGCGTGGCTTATATGTGTTTAAAAGTTGAAAATTTAGATCTACGGCATATCTGAGGGAATTTTATTTTCCCTCTGCCCTTAAAACTTCGCTAGTTCGGATCGTAAGTTACAACTGAAACGGTTTATTTAGAATTCGCTGCAGCATTTTAACCTAGTGCAATAAGTTCAACCCGCCTAACTAAGGTAAGTGGCACTCTGTGTACAGACATCTTAATGCATGTACTTTCAGCTAAACTCGTGGTTTTGTCCGCGTTTTCCTATGACTTTTTTTTTTATGGAAACAGCTATGTTTACTTGCCATGTGCTGTGTTCATTCTTACATGCTTTTAGTGCTTTGTAGCTTGCTTTTTGTTTACCTTATCATTCATGTTTTAAAATTATTATTATTATTATTATAGCTCCTACTCAAAGAAAAAGTTATACAGTTGCTTTCAAGCTTTTGGCAGTGAAGAAAGCGATCAAAATTGGAAATCGCACTGCGGCTAAAAAATTTCAAGTTGACGAGCAATGCATTTGGTGGTAGAAGTCTGAACAAGAAGAATTATAGAAGATCTCATTGAACTGATGTCATAGCCTGGGCTGTTTTGGAAGACAATTTTGAGGAATGGACAACAGAGCAGAGAGAAGTGGATTAACAGTATCAACAGTTAGAATTTACCTACAACAAAAAGTAATTACTTGACAAATGGGCATTAAAAATTTTGTTGGACATAATTGAGGTTTCAGGTTCATGAAGCGAAGGAAATAATTTGTCAGGACCAAAACAACAGTTAACCAAAAACTTCCCATGGAGTGGCTTGATAAAAAACATATCTTTTTTGGAGTACACATCTAAGAAAGATTCTAAAGGAGTTATTATTTGCCCCAACAAAAAAGGATGGATGTGCGAAGAAGTGATGTTGTTTGTGCTGAGAGATATTTATCGAAAAAGGAAAGATGCTTTTTCCCAACCCCGAGGACTCATCGTTCTGGATTTAATGAGATCCCACTTAGCGGATGTGGTAAGATCGGAAGCAAAAAAACTTACCACTGATGTCTCATAGATACCAGGTGGACTTACAAAAAATTTACAGCCACACTGGACCTCAGTATCAATAGGACTTTCAAGCATGAACTACGAAAGCAGCCGGAGGAATGGATGCAAAGGGGCAGATTCCATTCCTTCACAAACTGCAGACGAATGAGAAAAGCTTCCTATGAGGAGGCTGCCTTATGTCCAAATTGGAAATCATCGAAAATGAAAATGAAGATAGCGACGCTGAATAAAGTGATTTAGAACAGAATGATGAAATTGACCTTCATAGTCATTTGTTAAATTCGTTTAATTCTAACATTGATGAGTTGGATTTTGAAGGTTTTGTACAAGTAACTGCAGTTTAATTAAATTAAAAATTTTGTTTGTTTATCTAATTTACATATTCTTTTCCATAATACAGTAATTTATGGTGATAAGCAAAGTTTACTGAACCCGTAAAAATAATATCTATTAGAAATCATAAGAGTTAGTTTTTGGCAAGCTCAAAGTAAAATGTTTCTTCCTAATTTATTTATATATTACTGATTATACTTATGTTGTAAATGTTATAAAATGTCATTGATGGTAATTACATCAATATGGCAGGGAAATACTGAATAAATGAATATAAGTGCCATGTTTCGGAATGCTTTGCTGCGGCATATACAGCGGTGCGGCTTATCCTATGAACTTTTTTTTTCAGTCAATTATAATATGTGTGGTGTATAGGCCAGGGCGGCTTATTTACCCGAAATTATGGTACTCAAACAAAAGCAAATAGGCCATAAATCAATGTTTGTTCTGATTAGCTGAGTTTTTTTTTCTTTCTTTTCTCTCTTCCCCAAAGAAAAACATTATCCCTGATAGTATTTAACCACCTTCCATGTTGTTTCAGCTTTAAATACCTGCTGCCTAATGAATCACATTTTCATTTTTGGCTCTCAAATGCAGGAGTAGCAGCAGCATTTTTCTATTTTATCCACCACAGTACACAATAAGACAGCCTGGATGACTCATGCTTGTTTGGGGTGGAATATTACAAATATTGGTTTCCTTTTGTTGGCTTACCAAAGAAGCACTGAATGTGTCAAAATGCAGAAATAAAACAGCTTTCTAAAGTCTAAGCATCCTAGAAATCTTATAATATTTTTATATATAAAATCCAAACAGATTACAGAGTATGAAACATTGCAAAATATGACAGGTACACAGATATTTTTTAAAATGCTTGGACACGGAAAGGTGACATAGGCCAATGGTACCGATTTTTTAAATATACCACTTAGGTTCTCACAAATGACAATTAAGTAAAGATACATTTCACTTTGAATTATCACTTCAATAATAAAATCATTTCACTTTGAATATGTTTTAATAAAACAGGCACCAACCCTACTCGTCTCCTAGCCAAAAATGCTGGAAAACATTATAGTTAGCTACCATATTTCATGATGATCACAATGATTGCTCTGAATCCAAAGATTTTGAGATAATATCACAAGTTAAAAAGTGAGAAATTTTAATTAATGGAATACGTGAAGAAATGCAAAATATTGATGATGATATAACTGAAGTCTTCTCCACTGTGACGTTGATCTTCATGCATTAATCAATAGATGGCAAAATTTGCAGTAAGCCTGGCAGAAGAAATCAATTCAGTTTCAAATCACATTTTAATTACACAAGATTGTTATTCAAACGCAATCTTTCTGAGTGAAATATGTCTCTATCTGGAAGAAATATGGTAGCTGCTTGTTCCCCTTTTTGACAAATCCATTTCATCAATAAAATAAAATAAAAATCTATTATTAGGTAAAACCATGGCTGTGTCAGAAACCAAACCAAACCAAAACAAACTGGTGATGGAAAACTGCGAGGAAACATGGGGAGGGGAAAGGCATGGGGCCGAATGGTTTTAAAAGAAAATTTTTTAAATTTTCTTTCTCTTTCTTTTTTAATTTTTAATGAAATTTTACAATTAATAGCATATGCAAAGAAATGTCAAATGGCAACAACATAGTTGAAGTCTTCAGTGTGTTGACAATGCCACAATCATCAATCAATTAATGGATGGCAAAATGTACCTTAGGATTTTAAATCTGAAAAATATCATCATCAATTGTGAAGGAAGTTATAAAGAGGTTATTGAAAGAGGTTATTGAGAATAAAAACATTTCAAATGATTACTTAGTGGGAATTCCTGACATGTAAATTATAGGACTTAAACAATGAAACTTCGTAACAATAATAATTCAATAAGAAATTATGTCTATATAAAATTAAGAAAAAGTGTTAATACAGGAAACATTGTTAAGCTACAAATGTTGAAAAAAGTATTTAAAGAAACAAAACAAATATTAATATTCAACCTTTTTTCCCTTCTCTCTCCTTTTTTATTTCTGTGTGTGTACATATAGATTTTGATTTTCTTATGATCATAAATGCTTCACTATTTCAAACAATTTCATATTTTTAATTTTATAATTTTTACATGTAATCTTACTGAATTTAAATTCATGATCTAAAATCTGGAGACTTCTAAAAACCAGAATCCCCCAGATTTAATACAGTATTTCTTATTAAAATATATGGTGCAGTGCCTCCAACTGTTCCCGACAAGTAGAATTAGTTTTTAATTTTACAGATTTAAATGTGATTGTTCTGAATAAGGAGAAAATTTTGGTCCATGCTACTTTTGTAATCTGATAATTGTTTAATTTTTTAGGCATTTCATATCATTATAAGTATAATTACATTTAATTTTTTATTAAGTAACTATCCTTAACCAGAATATTTTCTTTCGAAGTTAAGCTTTCTTTCAAATGTTTGCATTCTAAAACAGTTTCAAAATTTAATTCCTTTAAAATTCTTTAAACAACCTGTCCATTTTTCAACTTAATTTCTGTCCATATTTCATGCAGCTCAAAGATAAATTAAGAAATTTTTTTACAAGCCACTTTCTATGCATTTTACCAATTACCAAAAATGTATATCTAGAAAGTATGGTCATTTGATTACTAAATATATTCCTGTTCTCATAAAAACATCTTCATAACCATACACAGTTATAAAAAATTCATATGGTTATATTTAGGAAATCCAGGACAACTGCAGTGAAGAAACTGCACTGAAATATGGGACCTTCCTAAGACACCCCACAAATCTACAACACCTGCTCTCTTTAATTTAACACAACGATACATGGAAAATTTCATTTTTAATATCAGCATAATTACATATATGGAATAAAATTTATACTTACCCCGAAATTTTTTTGGCGGAGATGCAAGATCTCCAGCATCTGGTTGAACAACACATCTGTCATCAACTAGGCTAAAAAACGCATACCATTAGAAACAGAACATAAAAGTAATTACAACTAATCTTTTTCAATTTAAAAAACTAATAAAAAATTACAGTATTTTCTATTTGCAAGATGACAGGCCAAATGTACACAAGTGCCCTAATACTTTCATCCTCTATTTTTATGCACAAACTGAGAAGAATTTTACAACTGCCAAATGATGATAATGTCATGAAATTGCTTGAAGACACTAAAATTAGTTACAAAGGAAGATTGTATTTGAATAGTCATTAAATAATGACTCAATACTGAAATGGCTCTCCTATTTTCAGTCATAATTTCCTATTTTCAGTCATGGGAAAAGCAGAGATTGCAAAGCCAAATGTGGTTTGAAGGAAAATGCGTCTCTATCCTTATTGTTGTTTGATTTGCATATATGGTGGTGGCAAGAGTTAAAATTAATTGAGTTTTATGAAATGCAGCTTCAAATGAACCACAATATGACTGTGGATTTTAACAGCTATATGCTTGAAGAATGTGATTTTGATCTACAGTAAAAATCAGTAAATGCTTTTGAAAAAATAAAATAAATAAGGAGACTTCATTGTTAAGAATATAGATGTTTCCTTTCCACTATGTCTGATCATTCTGCTCAAGCTATATCTGAAGAAAATGTTGCTGAATGTACATTTTTTCAAGATTGTTGGAGAGCTATATACTCTCCAACAATCTTGTCTCCAACTTAGAGATTAATACACTCTAAGTTGCTGACAATAATTCTTTGTGAATTGTGTCAGTCACAAATACATTGTGAATCAGCATATAATTTCATGGACCTGAATATTGGCTCACATATCTAAAACACTGAGCATTTGTGGGGCAATGTAAAGTGGCATACAAATACCAGAGAGTCATTGCTCACCATCATTTCAGTAATCTCTATGAAGTAAGTGTTCATGTGGTCTTGTAGCATCTGACTTCGAGAGTATTCGTACTCATATATGCGGACCGCGTCTGATACGAGGCTAGGTGTAATGTAGAACTGCGTGAAAGGCGCATCATTTTGTCTGTCTCAGTAGTTAGAAATAAATGTTAGTTTTGTTCACTAGTCCGTTCTCATTGCATCCTGCACTTAGCTGGACCCACACATTACAGACATAACATATGGCGACGAGGATGGGATACGAAAAAATATAATAAAAAGGAAGAAGAAAATCGTTCCCAAATCGGCGCACTTGCCTACATGCGTAAGTAGTGGTAAAACCGAAACTTGGATTAGGGGATTCCCCGAAAACTGCTCAAGGTAAGAAAGTATTTGATTTTTATTTTGGAAAGGATGGAGAAGTTAATTGAAGAATTAATAAAGCAGAATGAAGCTTTAATGGCCGCATTGCAAGAGAAATCGGAACATAAACAAGACAAAATTTCTGTTTCTTTTGATAAGTTTGATGAAACAGTAGAAAATTTTGATTCGTTCATAGAACGATTTGAAGCTTTTTTGGACATTCAAAATGTTCCAGAGGCAAAACGTGGGAAGGTTCTGATCTCAAGCTTGAATGCAAAATTGTATAATTTGTTGAAGAATTTACTCTCTCCCGATAATCCTTCAGATAAAAATTTTACCGAACTAAAAAAGGTCCTTAAGGATCATTTAAATCCTAAAGCTTTAATAATACCTAGTCGGCATATGTTATTAATAGGAAACAGCATGAGGGGGAATCAATTAGTAGTTATGTCACTGAATTACGCTCGTCAGCGATTCCTTGCGAATATAAAGAAGATATGCTAAATACGATGTTAAGGGATGTTTTCGTTAGCGGTCTACGAGATCGTAATATCTTAGATCGGTTATTTCAGGAAGATGATATCGATTTAGAGAAAACATTAAAGATAGCCTTAGCGATGGAAAAGGCGGTTAAGGGTGCGAATGAGATTATAGGCAAATCCGTAGAACTGAAGGTGCTAAAAACCAAGAATAATGAGTCCAAACCGCGGAAACAAAACTTTGTTGCTAAGAATAATAAAGGTAAAAATGGAACTTGTTCGCGTTGCTTAGGGGCAAATCACAATAAAAATAATTGTAAATTCGCAACAAGTGAATGCCGCTTTTGTAAAAAAATTGGTCATATCGAAAGGGCGTGTTATTTGTCTAGGAAAAACCGACAGGTTAAACAAAAGAAGGTTGAGGCAAATAATGATTATGATTCGAAAAATGAGATCCCTATCTATGGATTTAGCTCCAGAACGCAATGGTCCCTATCTATGGATTTAGCTCCAGAGCGCACATGTTAAAAGAGGAAGAGCCGAAGAGACCGCTGATAATGGTTCAGGTTAAAATTGAAAACAAACCAGTTAGCATGGAAGTTGATACTAGAGGGACAGTTTCGGTAATGTGTATAAACAAATTTAGAAAAATTTCCAATAGGAAGATTGAGCCTACAAAGTTAGTTTTCAAAACTTACAGGGGTGATAAGGTGGTACCTTTAGGGTATGTTCCTGTTAAGGTTGAATACCAAGGTCAAAAATTAGTTTTGAATTTATACATTGTGAAGGAAAATTTGGATACAATCTTCGGCCGAGAATGGCTGTATAAAATCAATCTCGATTGGAATGCCATCAAAACACTGACAACTGTTAGTGAATTGAATTTAAAAAGATTGCTTGAGGAGTATAAGGAAATTTTTGACGGTAAATTAGGGGAAATTAACAATCACGAAGTAAAATTAAATTTGAAACCTAATACTCACTCAACCTATACTTTGTAGGTCACGACTGGTACCCTTCGCATTAAAAAATAGAGTTGAATCAGAAATTGATCGGCTTGAGAAAGAAGGTATTATTGAGAGGGTGGAGACTTCAGAGTGGGCAACACCAGTTGTACCAATCGTTAAATCTGATGATTCCATTAGGCTTTGTGCTGATTATTCTGTGACACTAAATCCTAATTTGGAAGTGCCACAGCATCCATTACCAAAACTCGAAGAAATATTTTCATGCCTTAATGGAGGTAAACATTTCTCGAAACTTGATTTCAGTCACGCTTATCTACAAATGAAGGTGCATCCGGAGAGCCAACGATTATTAACAATAAACACGCATAAGGGGTTGTATATCTGTAAACGCTTAATGTATGGATTAAATGCTGCCCCGGCTATTTGGCAACGTTATGTTGAGGGATTATTTCAGGGGATCGAAGGAATTAAAATTTTTATGGATGATGCTCGAGTGACAGGACCGGACGATCAGTCGCATTTAAAAGCATTGGAAATATTTTTAAAAAAATGCAAGGAGCACGGTCTAAAATTGAATTTAACTAAAAGTAAATTTTTTCAAAATGAGATTAAATTTTTAGGGCATAAAATTGATGCCAAGGGATTGCATAAAACAGATGAAAAGATTTTGGCAATTGCTAATGCTCCTACACCCAAAGGTGTCCAAGACATCAAAAGCTTTTTGGGATTAGTAAATTTTTATGGCAAATTTTGCCCTAATTTGGCAACCTTGGCACATCCCTTAAATAATTTAACAAAAAAAATGTTAAATGGAATTGGTCAAAAACCTGCCAAATCGCTTTTGAAAAAATAAAAAAGGAAATTTGCTCAGACAGAGTTTTAACACATTATGATCCCACATTACCGTTAATGCTAGCTACTGATGCATCTCCGGTTGGTCTTGGGGCAGTGCTCTCGCATGTTTTGTCCGATGGAACAGAAAGGCCTATAGCCTTCGCATCGAGGACACTGACTACGACAGAGCAGAAATATGCCCAAATCGATAAAGAAGCACTGTCAATTGTTTGGGCTGTCAAAAAGTTTTATCTGTATCTAAAGGGAAGACGATTTTCTCTGGTCACAGATCATAAACCTTTAGTGGCTATTTTCAAGTCGAAAAGAGGGCTTCCTATCCTCACAGCCACCCGACTTTTACATTATGCACTGATATTGCAGGCATATCAGTTTGATATTGTATATCGAAATACCAAAGAACATGGTAATGCGGACTGCTTGTCGCGCCTACCTCTTAAGTCCGAAGATTTAAGCATTAAGGATGATGTTGAAATATTCCAACTCTCCCAAATTGAAACCCTTCCTGTAACAGCTAGAGAGATAGCTCGGGAAACACGAGCTGATGAAGAATTAAGTATTCTTTACATGAAATTAAAATCTGGAGAAAGTTTGGAAGGTAGGGAGGCAGAGTACACCTTACAAGATGACTGTATAATGAATGGTCAGAGGGTAGTTGTTCCGAAAAAGCTCCGAGTTAAAATTCTCGAAGAGTTACACCAAGGACATTTAGGAATTGTAAAAATGAAGGCAATCGCCAGATCCTACGTCTTTTGGAAGGGAATTGATCAGGATATTGAAGAAGTTTCTAAAAACTGTGTTGATTGTATTAAATTTAAATCAGATCCAGTAAGGGAAAAGGTCCATCACTGGGAATATCCCAGTGCGCCCTGGGAACGTATTCACATAGATTTTGCCGGCCCTATTTTTGAACGAATGTTCTTGATTATCATTGACGCACATTCTAAATGGCTAGAAGTGTATCCATTAAAGTCAACAAATTCCTTTCAGACAGTTGAATGTTTGAGAGACTCCTTTTCAAGATACGGACTGCCTTTTGTAGTAGTGAGTGACAATGGTCCTCAGTTTACATCAGCCGAATTTGAAACTTTTATGAGAAGTAATGGAATTAAACACAAAACGTGTGCTCCATTTAAACCGGCAAGTAATGGGCAAGCAGAGCGGTACGTTTATGCCGTTAAACAAGCGTTACGTGCAATGCAAGGTTATCCAGGAAATATTAAGCAAAAACTTGCCATATTCCTCATGAATTATAGGAAGGCACCGAATATGACAACGTTGTTAAGTCCTGCAATGTTATTCTTAAAAAGAGAAATTAGAACTCGGATTGATTTAGTTGTTCCAAATCTTAGAGGAAGAGTGGAAGAACGCATCCGAAGGGATACCTACGATTTCAACGACAGAACTTTTGAGATCGGAGAAAAAGTTGCCATTCGAGATTATAGATCGGCAAATTCTCGATGGAAAATTGGCACAGTGACAAATAAAGATGGAGAGCTGCATTATACCATTGATGCTCAAGGGACATTACTGTGCCGGCACGTCGATCAAATCAGATCGGTAGGGAGCGAGGTTCTGCCTGTACCGGTAATCTGTAAACCTCGTGTGGTTACTACTTCAGATGTCAACGTGAAGCCACGGGCTCCGGACGAGGACATCGAGCAAAGAAGTGAAGCTGTGCAAACTTCAGCCGGACTTGAAACATCGTCAGTTACAAGGAAAACTGAACGAGTTATTCCAGTTAATCCTGATAAAGACTTGCAGCAGCCTCAGCCAGAACTTAGACGATCTTCGCGCATCCGCAAAGCTCCTCAGAGATTGAATCTCTAAATAAGTGGGGAGGGATGTAGCATCTGACTTCGAGAGTATCCGTACTCATATATGCGGACCGCGTCTGATAAGAGGCTAGGTGTAATGTAGAACTGCGTGAAAGGCGCATCATTTTGTCTGTCTCAGTAGTTAGAAATAAATGTTAGTTTTGTTCACTAGTCTGTTCTCATTGCATCCTGCACTTAGCTGGACCCACACATTACAGACATAACAGGTCTCATATGCATTTTAAATTGAAATCTTTTCTATGTTAAATGAAATTTACATTTTCACCTCTGTTGTTTAATTTTGTCTTTTCTTTTTTAGTTCATTCTTACTGGATTTAATAACTTCAAATTTTTTATGATATCAGTTTTCTTATTTTTAGATTTACATTTGGTGATATTAATATTTGGATACTAGCATAGATTTGGCCAACCATTGCACTAAAAAACTCATATTTTAATATTTTTGTATTTATAGAAAAATACTATAAATACAAAAAAAAAGCGATTAGTAAAAAAATATTAAAAAATTGATAAAACTCACCCTAATGTACTTAAAAAGCCACACACATTTCCTTCTGCATAGAGGGAGACAATGTCCCCAATATGTAAAAAACTTGCTGATCCCATATCGGCCATTGCATTTCAGCTGCAAATTAACAGCCTATTCTGCCCTCCAATGAGCCTGTAAGAAAATAACACACAATTTTATTCATAATATCTATCTATCTATTCATATCCACGTATGCTCAGCTAGCTTAAATCTGATAAATATGATGGCCAACAAAATTAAATTATCTGTATGTACTGCATGTTGAATTAAATAGATCATACTCAGGACTGATGTTATCTAGCTGAAATAACACATTTTCCAATTGATAGAGAAAGAAATTAATACCTGATGATATTAATACACTTACTGCTTCCCAAAAATATATGGAATAACCACCAAATCCGATAGCATATAACTTTTGTTCTTTATAGAAAAAAAGTTTTAAATCATGTATGTGCTATCATATGCATTATGAAAAAGTCAACACTCCTTATCATCATTATGCCTCAGGAGCCTTAACACAACAGAACATGGAACAAAACAGTATGGCATTTCTTCCTTTGATCAGAATGTGGATGAAACCAGTGCAGCCATCTTAGTGTTACATTATCAAGTGTATGCAATGTAATGAGGTGACAATGGTAAAGTTGCTATTGCCATATATGTTTTAATCCTCTTTCCAGATGGCAACTCAAGATTGCTACCTGGAGCTCTCGTGACAAAAGTACTTTCAACTGCATTTCAAAGGCCACTCTCATTCCACATTTATCAGTAATCAGCTAAAGCATATTACTTATATATATTACTTAATATAGTATTCTTTGCATTTTATTTGTTTACTTCATTTGTTTTAAAATACTTCTACCAGTCTCCTTACTTTATACATATATATTTGCCAACATTCATAAACCGTATATATCTGCTGCTTTATATGGGTGACTAATAGAAATATTACTCCTCTCAGTATTTTACGATACCTAATGTGAATCTTCTAAAATCTTGTCATTTGGGTAAAAGATAAAATTTTACCTTTTGGTATATTTTAGCATATAACATCATGATTGTTTTATGTTTTACATACAATAAATGTTCTAAAAATACAATAGATTCTGTACTGCCTTCCGAAACATAAACTGTTTAAGATCTTTGAAACTTTACATAATGTCTGCTTTTTTCCTGGTTACTATATACTGAATTTCTGCATCTATATTTATTTTTTTTAGAATTGTATTTTTTAGTCATGGAAGTTCATATTTTTTTTTGGTACATACAGTAACATTCCAAACATCTAAGATATATTGATCCCAATCAGTATCTGAATTACTGACCTTCATATAATCTTCTGGTTCTCTATATAAAAGTTGACTCTTAAAGAGAAGAAATAAAGAGAGATAAAATTAATAAAAGTAATAAAGAAAAGTCAGTTTATAGGCAAGGATATTTAAAAATACTGATCATTCAGCTAAAATCTGAAAAAAATGCATGATGTAAAATCAACTTACATGATGCATTGAACATTATGTTAAAAAAAAAAAAGTGTAGTTATCCCACGGAAAATTTGGAGGTTTTGAACACTGAATACATATATGTATTTATTAAAATCGTGGCTATCAGTAAGCATTACCACTTTTTAACATTACCAAAACAAAACTAAAATAGTACCACTTTTAAGAAGTTGTGTTAAAAAGCAGGACTACAATATTAATCATATGAAATGGCTCAGCAGGCTCAACAGAATAAACCTGATCAAAGATATTCATGAAAATCATTGGAAGATGCATTACTACTAGAAATCTTTCTCTAATAAACAAGTAGGTGGTCATTCCCACCAGTCTGAAACAAGAGGTCCAATTTAATCTTGAGAACTCTCAGATCACTTGATCACGTGAGATGAAAATGTTAATGGTTTAATATAGTCATACAGCCAATGTGATAAGAATAAAAATCAATAGAATTTTGAAAAAAAATTCAGAAAAAAGCATAAAGAGAATTTTGCAGAAGGACTGACATATATCGGAACAACATTCTGTAGTAATAACTAAGGAGAATTCTTATGAACGGGAGGGGGCAGGGAAATGGAAACTTAGACAAACAAAATTAATATATTAGCAGCAGCTTGTCTCATTCTGCTAAACAGTAATTAAAAATCTTTGCTTTATAACATTTGTCTCTTATTTAAATTTCAGAATCAAGGTATTCAAAAATCACCAAAATGAGAGGTAGAGACCATACATATGCTTCACTTAATGTTATTCTTTTATTAAAAAAAGGTAATTTTAGCATATAATATTTTTTGAAAAATTGAATACAAATTTTAAAACAAAATTGGTTTTAATACCACCCAAATGCTGAAAAATCACTAAACACTGTAACACACAACAAAAGAATCCATATCCTAAAAGGATAGAAACTTATTTCTGATATAATACAAAGGAATTCCAAACGTGATAATGAAAATATCTACAAACAGTAGACTTAAAATACAGATTTTGTGACAAATACTATACTGGCACAATTTTTTATACCTTTTCAAAAGACTCTAAAATTCTTAAACAAAGAATCCCAGCCCAAAATCTGAAAATTAAGAGTTTTCATAATTATAAAAAGTTCGTAAAAGTTGGCTGATATGTATGGCCATTAAATATCTATTGGATTATATTATAATATTCTGAGCAGCAGATGCGGCAAAATTTTCAGAATTTAGGGAGATGCTTGGAAACAGAATTTAGGGATTGCAGAGATTGTACTAGGCTGCAAAATATTTAGTGCCAGTCCTGGATAAGCCTTAAGTATAAGTAAAAATTTATTCGGGACTCAGAAAAACCTTCAGAATGTGCAGGAAATAGGTACAAGTATAATAAATAATTCAACTGATATAATTCAGACTTAGCTTTTTAAGTGTGTGCAAGAAGCAAAACAAAATTTAGTGGAATATGTTTTATGTCGCCAATCTCATAATATATTACCAATAGTGTACATTGGACGTTAGCTAAGTTTTATGATAATAGCCATGAGTTTGAAGTTTTCAAACAAAACGTGAACAAAAAGCAAAATTTTCTAATTAATGGAATTTTTGAAGAAATGTTGAGAAGTAATAATAAATGAAGATGATATAATTGAAGTTTTTCATTTTAATAACAATGAGTCGTTCATCAGTCAGTTTACAGACAGCAAAATCTGTAGTATGGCACTAAATCCAGAAAATTTCACTATTGAGAATGAAGAAAGTCACAGAGAGGTTGTTCAGAATGAAGAAATTTCAAATGGCAATTTAAAAGGAATTCTTTACACAGCAATTACAGTACTTGAACTATGGAACTTTATAACTGAATAAGAAATTAGATCTATCTGTAGAATTCGAGAGAAAGTATTAGCACAAAGAATGAAGCCACTTAGACATCTTACACTGAAAGACACATTTAATAAAGCAAACAAATAAAATATTCAGCTTTTTTTTTTTTTCTTTGGTCATAAATTTTGATTTTGTTAAGGTCATTTAGATGCTTCATTATTTCATAAACCACTATTTCACACTTTTAATTTTATAATTTCTACATGTCATTTTACAAGATTTGAAGCAATGATCTAATATCCAGAGAAATCCCAAATCCAGAATTGCCAAAGTTCTGACAAGTCCAGATCTCAGACTTCGTGTTGTAATAATAAATCAACAGATCAGAAAATTTGAAAAATGTACATTTTGAAGGAAATTGTTGATTTCTGGAAAGTATGTTGCAACTTATTTCAAGACAAATGGTCAATCATAAATTCTTAATTAATTGAAGTCATATAAATTAAATACTGCAGAAGTAATTATTTATGGAATAAAAAAGAAAAGTCACCCACCCACCCTTAATGAAATTTTTACTCAAGAAACATAAGGTGTTTAAGGAAGAAAATACAATTACCGTAATCTCGGGTAGATAAGCCACCCTGGCGTATACACTGCAAACATAAGTGACTAAAAACATGAAAAGTTCATCGGATAAGCTGCACCACCGTAGCAAAGCATTCCGAAACATGGCACTTAATATTCATTTATTCAGTAATTCCCTGCCGTATTGATGTAATCATCATCTATAACATTTTATAACATCTACAACATAAATATAATCAGTAATATATAAATAAATAAGGAAGAAACATTTTATCTTAACATGTGCCGAAAACGAACTCTAATGATTTCTAATAGATATTATTTTTACGGGTTTGGTAAACTTTGTTTATTACCATATTATGAAAAAGAATACGTAAATTAGATAAACATAATTTTTTAATTAAATTTTAAACTACATTTATTTATACAAAATCTTCAAAATCCAACTCATCACTGTTAGAATTAAATAAATTTAACAAATGACCATGAAGGTCAATTTCATCATTCTGTTCTAAATCACTTCTCTCAACGTCACTATCTTCACTCTCATTTTCTTTTTTGATGATTTCCGATTTAATGAAAGCTGATATGATTGTATCAGCTCGGACCGATTGCCATGCTTTATCGACCTATATGGGAGCCTGGCCATATGAAGCTTTTCTCATTCGTCCGGAATTTGTGAAGGATTGGAGTCCGCTTTGCGTCCATTCCTCCCACTGCTTTTGTAGTTCATACTTGAAAATTCTATTGACTCGCACTGATGAGTCCTTGGGGTTACAGAAAAGCACCTTTCCTTTTTCGATAAGTTTCTCTCAGCCAAAATAACATCACTTCTTCACACATCCATCCTTTTCCGTTGGTGCAAATAATAACTCCTTTAAGGAAGTATCCTTTCAAAATTGATTTTTGTTTGAAAATTATCAAAGGAGTTAACTTCTCTCCATTAGCGGCACAACACAAAATACAAGAAGTCTTTTCAGTCCCAGTTGTTAACAACACTAAAATAGTTTTTTCACCCATTGAATGAACAGTTCTGCTCAGAGGACAGCCAAAAGTAACAGTCACTTTATCCAGATTAGTTATTTGCTTTCTTTTCAAATTTTGTTCTTACTCCAAAAAAGGTATCTTTTTTCCAAGTGTCTACGGGAAGTTTTTGTCCAACTGTTGTTTTCGTCCTGATGGATAATTTCTTTTGCTTCTTTCTTCGAACCTGAAACACCAGTTAGGTCTTCCAACAAAAAGTTTAATGTCCATTTGTCGAGCAATTACTTTTGCTTGAAGGCGAATTCTAACTGTTGATTCTGATAATCCACTTTCTCTAAACTGTCTTCCAAAACAGGCCAGGCTATGAAATCAGTTCAACAAGATCTTTTATTCTTAAGCATTTTCTCTAATTCTTCTTGTTTGAACTTCCACTGCCGAATGCATCGCTCGTCAACTTGAAATTTTTTAGCCGCAGCGGGATTTCCAATTTCGATCGCATTCATCATTGCCGAAAGCTTAAAAGCCAGCTGTATAACTTTTTCTTCAAATACACAATATTTTTAAAGCATGAATGATAAGGTAAACAAAAAAGAATCTACAAAGCAGTAAAATACGTGTAAGAATGAACACAGCATTTGGCAAGCAAATGTAGCTGTTTCCATTAAAAAAAAGAAAAAGAAAAAAAAGAGTTACAGGAAAACTCGGGCAAAACCATGGAGTTTAGCAGAAAGTACATGCATTTATGGTGTCTTTATACAGAGCACCATCTACCTTAGTTAGGCAAGTTTGAACTTATTGCACTGTTTTAGCACAATCCGAGGTTAAACTATTGCAGCAGATTTTAACTGTTTCGCTTGTGCATAACTTACAATCTGAGCTAGCAAAATTTTAAGGACAGAGGAAAAATAAAATTCCCTCAGATACGCAGCAGACCTAAATTTTCAACTTTTAAACACGTATAAGTCACGGCTTAGCTACCCGAAATTACGATAATCCTCTGATTGCTCAATTAAAAAAAATAAATAAATAAATTAAAAAAAAAAATCACTTCAAAAACTACATATTTTTTATTTCACATTTGAAATCTACATACTGATACATGAAATTTATGCAAATGTATGAAATTTAATGAACAACCTACCGCATATCTTGAACATAACATGATTTATTGTCTAAATACAGCACAAAGTGATTACTGATGGTTAAACATAGAAACAGCATAATATGCTTTTAGTAGAAGTAAGATACACATGAATGCAGATATCAAAGAATAAGCTCATTTTGCTATATTTAACACGTTCACGCTGATGTGGGCCACCACCGTCTCATCGGGCGGCACGCACCACCAGTGCCAGTTTGCAGGTCTGAACAGGAAATATTGCATGCTGCCAAAT
>KK121646.1:16801-67948 GCA_000611955.2 Stegodyphus mimosarum | reverse complement strand
ACCCTTTCTGGCTGCAGCTTTGTTTTAAGTTTCGGCTTAATACTAACACCAAGTTTCGGCTTAAATACTCTTTTTACCTCATTTACATAAATCTTAATCATGGAAACTCATTATAGCCTGGGAACTCAGGTCAGAAATTAGAATGTGAAAGAAAGGCCTGTGCTGAAATAAAAATAACTATTAGGGAATTAAACTAAAACCCTACATGGTAAAGAGGTTTAAGTGAACCATCCTTTATAAACTATTGCAAATAGTTTCCAGAAAGCAACAAGACTGGGACCGGAAGTTACCTCTGCTGTTATTAGTCTATAGCAGTGCTATCCACAAGACTACTGGCTATTCCTTATCCCAGATATTCCTCGGTTGTGACCTTCGTCTGCCTTGTGATCACAAGTCTGGTCGTCCTCCGGATGAGCATCGTCTCCTGAACAGCAAATTCAAGATCTCCAAGCACGGTTTGAAGTGATGCACAGTTCTGCACGAGAGCGAGTCAACTTGGCGATGTAAAAGATGAAGACTTGATACGATACGACAGGCACAGAACATCTATGCAGCGTAGGTGACTATGTGGGGTTATGAAATTCGATTAGGTGAAATGACTTTCTTCTTAACTACAGTCCTCCTGGGACTGCCCTTACACAGAATGAACAGGCTGAATGACTTCGTCTTTCGGATCCTTAAGTCTGTAAGGTTTATCCTAATTTTGGAACAGTTATTTTAAGTTTATGCATCTTTCCTGTCCCTTCTAGCTTCGGTTCTTTTCCTACCAGAATGTATTTTCAGAAACGCGGTTAATGCAAATGAGTAAGAGCAGTAATTAAGTCAATGTTTCACTGACTTCGGTATAGAGCCCGAGTTCCTGACTAGCGCGCGTTTGCCTTTGGCTACATCTCTCTCTAAGCTGTTACTATGCTCGGACGTACTTTAGGCCCTTGATTGGCTTCGCCAACTTAATTGAGATTTAGGGGCCAACTTCTTAGAATCTTAATAGCTTCGGCTATATCATTCAGTTAGCTTTATTTAAGCTTAGTTAAGTTTAATTTCATATTAATTTGAGTTCAAGCCCAAGTGGAGGCCTTGATGTACGCTCCGCGTTAGGAGCTGATTGTGTCATATTTAGTTTGAAAAATAAAGGGTAGTTAACCCTTTTTGAGTCTTACTTCTCTGTTCACACACTGAAGCGATTATTTGCTTATTAGTGTTAGGGGTTTTGACGATTTAACTATGAAATAAGAAGATGAAACCCCACAAGTCATGAAACTCTAAGCCTCAAGTTGTTCACTACGATAAGCTAGCCCCTTACTACGACCACAGTACGGTGCCCTCACAATGTATACAATGTACGTAGTGTGTTAAGGCCATGTTCCTATGTATATATAGTAGATTTACAAATTCCTGCATTTATTTATCTCTTTAAACTACGACCACAGTACGGTGCGTTACTTACGTTGTAATTTCATTACTTGCTTTTCAAAATATCACAGAGAGGAACTGCAACAGATGAATCCCAAATAATTGTAATTAAAAGCTATACGTTCTTGACGATAGCAAAGAATCAGTTTCGAGTTTCCATTCACACTATAGGAGGTTCATAAAGAACTCTGTGAAAGTTACAGAGCCCTTGTGAAATTTAAAAAAAACGTGAAGTTAGTCAACGATGGCGAATACAGCTTTTAAGAAGCTCAAAACTGCGTTGATTCAAGCTCTGGTCTTGAAATTTTTTGACCGTCAGGGAAATCTGGAGGTGACTGCAGACAGCCTGATTTGGCGATTGCAGTTGTGCTTATTGATGGTATGCTGGTATGCCGTCATGAAACTGAAACAATTATGCTACTACTGACAGACAAGCTTTAGGCCTGTTCCCTGATGAGAAAGCTAGTGTGCATTTCGGCAAAGAGATGGCAACTGTATCTATGGACCATATCGCGATCATTCGCTTGTATTCGGGAAAGAATGTTGGGCTGTTTAACTGTAACTAAATTTGGAACTATTACTTACTTTCTAACTGTGTATTTAGCTACATTATTTCGTATATCTAAAACTGTGACATTAACTAAAAGAAAGTGTAAGTAACTGTAACTGTATCTGTGTGTTAGTGAGTAGTGTAGTTCTTCTTGGTGTCTGCTTGGGTATAGACATATGCTTCTTGGAACTTGTTTTTATTAAATAGAAAAGTTGTTACGTTATGAAGATACATGGTGATTTATTAAGGGAATTAGTTCTCTCCCAGTATAACGACATGTGTAGTACACCAAAGTGCCGTACCCGATATACTACAAACGTAATACCTAAATTAATAAGGTGGTTTCTAAAATTACAAGAACCTAACCTAGAGATTAAGGCTGTACCTTGGAAAGAAAATATAGTGGCTGACGCCCTATCGGTAAATTGGATGATGAGGGAATAGGGATAATATGTACCATTTTAACTAAGTAAATTTTAGATTCTCGTGATAAATGAGCTGCAGGTAAATTCGAAGTTTAAAAGCAGTTATGCATGCTTAAAGGATCTCGAAAATTCTGAACACCCCGGACATCTTAAGAATTAGGAACAGAGCCGAATATCAAGCTATTGACGAACTTTTGTTTTACAAGAAAATCAGGAATAAAAACACAAAATTATAATCATTATTCCAGGAAACTTAAGATCAAGTAGTAGCGATATTGTGAGGCCATCTAGGGGTGAGAAATTAGTGCAAGGGAAAAATTGTTATTTCCCGAACCTGCACAAATTTGTTATGCGATATGTCAAGTCCTGTAGCACATGCCTATAAATTACGGTATTTGAATTTCATAAAAGCCACATACCGTAATGAAAGTTTTGGAATTTATTTTTTAGGACCTTATCCTAGAAGTGATCAAAATAAAAACAGATTTTTACTAGAAATATTTGACCACCTTTTAAAATGAGTAGAGTTAATTCCTTCGCAAAGGGCGTCCGCGAAAACTGTTGCAGGCTTCTTTTTGAGTAGGTTTATCTTAAAAAATGGAGGGGGAGTTAGTTAAAGCAAAATCTGATAATGGTTCACTATTGTGAGTCAGATTTTTGAGAAAATGTGTTCGTTTTTAAACGGTTCAAAATAAAGTTTTTAAAATAAAAAAGGCTTTTAGTTTGTGTAACTCATACTAACAAAGAATCTTATGTAACTCATATTTTACTAACTGAAATTATTACTTCATCCGCAACTCCAATATTGGAATTATTTTTAATATGTTTTCCAGCTCGTTTTAAGAAACTTTATACTTGGCACGCTTCTTGTACCAATGTCTGGAAGTAAAGCTCTCATCTTTTCCGAACAATCTTTATATACCACAGCACACTCAAAATCAAAACAAATATGCCGCATATAGAGTAAAGTGTCATTAAAATACGCATTTCACTAAATTTTCCACTAGATTTGTTTCTTCAATAAAAGTTAAAAATACATTTTTAATATCAAACAACATCAAACAAACCATTAACTTAACTTCTCTTTTTAATTGAATGCATTTTCCACAGAATAACTTTTATCATCAATAAAGATTTAAATATCATCTGCATACTTTATTTCTCTAGATATAAATGGCAACTTTTCCACGACAGAATGTTGTGTAATATATTAAGCCACCTAAAGATATACGTAGGTAGTACATTCACGTCCTACCGTCATTACTTGTTTTCTCACTTAAAGGAAGTATTAACCTGTAAGTCTTATCAAAAGCAGTTTCAAATACCTGTTTCTCATTTAATGTGCTGAATTTTTATTTGACCGTGCAGAAGCTAGAAATGAGCCATTAAAGGCGAAGCGCTTTGTCAATAAAGATGATTGCAAGCGTTTCCCTAATTATCTTCTGTAATGGGCCACCACTGCAGCAATAAAAATAATAAAGATTTGTATGCTATTTAGGGCTTTTATCCAACGCCTTAATTATTTCATAAAGAAGAGGTCGAAAGCGCTCACTTTTCGAAGTTTTAATTCTACGGATTTCGGAATTTCTGTTTTTAACCATTAATTTGGATTCTTTTGAATAAACTGAACTAGCGGTTAATATTTTGCAAACCTGTGATTTTTCTAAATGAAATTCGAAGGTAGGATTGAGAGTGTTTGCATACTATAGGTGAATACATTAATTATTTTTTTTCCATATTATCGAATAAAATGAACATGAATTAAGGTACTGACTTAATATAGGTAGTAATTATAGAAACGCTATGAATTTTAATAGCAGTAAAGAAGGGTAGAAATAATTCTGTTATTAATTTAATTGATATATATTTGAAGAGAAGGTCGCTATTTATTATGTGGATGTGTGTTATAGAATTATAAGTCAGTAACTAAAGTGAAATTTATTAAAGATGGATGAATCTTGCACACGAAATGGGCTTCCTGTGTAGCTTACCTGCTTAACATAATAGCCTGTTATTAAAAGTTATGCCAAAATGGTGATTTATCGAAAAGTAATCAGTTAATACAGACACTATACATTCATAATCTAATCAAATTTATTAAAACGACTTGTAAGTTATCGAACCGAGCAGAACTTATAATAAATTAACAGAATGTAAATGTTGCTCCATCCAGGTCTAAAACTAATTAAAAAAGTTATGAAACAAAAAAGATCAATTTGATCTGTATAAACATACTGACATATTCTGTATCTGGCCATCTAAAAAAAATTATAGCTTCAGAGGTACCACTTAACAAGTTCTGTGCTATACTTTAAAGCTAAACTTGGTAGTAAGAGAACGGGAGAAAATAAGTAGTATTAGTGTTCCTTCCATGACTGCATTGCCGCTGACTTTTTCTCCCGCTCTCTTTCTCAATGCGATGAATTTTGCTGGAAGTGCCTGGAAAATTAGATTCCCATTTTAGGCAAAAAAGAAATTTTCTAATGTTTCCACTGCTATATAAACATTTACGTTTTAAAAATTATTTATTGGAAAAATGTACTCAACACTTTTATGCTTTCTGATTGCTTATATGCCATGTGACACACTAACATACAAAAGTTAAGCAATCTTTCTAATTTTGGTCTGTTATTCCGCAAGAAATCAACTGGTAGACATGTATAAATAACACAGATGCACAATGCAGTACTTAAAGAACAAGGAAAGTATAGTAACAAAAAAGATTGAATAAGACGTATACAGTATAGAACAAATATAAAAAGGCTTTATTGACAGAATGGCGTTGGTACAAAAGGCTGGCTGGCAAAGAGGGAGAACAACAAACCAAAGAACCTTGGTAAGGAATACGAGCTCCCCCAGCTGCAATGGTTGCCTTGTACCATCGGTTGTTACCGAACACCATATAATCTAACAGTTCTTAGGGTAATAGTTCCGATTCTTCAAGTGGCATCTGCTTCAGTTGTCTGGTACTTCCCGGAGGATAAGATCGTTCTACTAGCTATCTGCCTAAACTACTCCAAACATGTTCAATGAAATTTAAACCAGAAGAGCACGCTGACCAATCCATTTTGTGGATATATTTAGTTTCCAGTAGTTCCTCAACAGCATGAGACTTAAATGACGGCGCATAGTCATCCATAAAAACAAAGACTGAACCAATAGCATTCCGGAGAAGACGGACGTGGTGGAGGAATAACTTCATCATAATAACGACCTACGGTAAGTGAACCTCTGTCGAAAATGTGGATCCCCGTCCATCCTAATGCCTCCCTATACAAGCCCACTAAGATCATTCCAAAAGTCTCCTTCCCTGACGTTAGTGGGATGAAAGCGTCTGTCTGTTTTACTCCATATTAACTGGAATCGACAATCCTTTGTCAGACTGAAACTACCCTTATCGGTAAAGACGATGCCCCTCATTTGATGAAGTGTTTAATCTCTGTTTTCTTTACACTACTGTGAACGGTGCCGAAAACAGGCTGCTGTAAATGGTAGTCTGCGTTCAGGACTGCGGGTCAGTAGGCTACCATTATGAAGTAGTCTTCATAATCTTTCCAAGTATGTGCCTTATGATACTGTCTTCCCAAGTAAACCGGGATACCTATCGTCCGGTTGCAGTACTCAATTGAAGAATAATATTGCCCGCAGTCTAGTTTAGATCATTTTCCGCCTGCAGGGTAATATATCGATCATCAGTTGTTTTCCGTGGCCGACCATCACCAATCATTGTTACAGCTTTGCCTGCAACTTGGAAGACTTTCCAAGCTCGTGAAACAACCTTTTTTCCTTTCCAAAGTCTTGGGCAAAAGACTTCAAATTAAACTGCTCCTCAACTTTACCAATTATTCTACGCCGTGTAAAGGCAATCTGATGTTTTCTTGTAACCAATTGTACATTACAGTATCACTTGCACTGGAATGCGTGAAAATGCGCCTTACGTTTTCTTTTTAAGTTGCTCTGCACTACGAGCGCTGACTCCCCGCGTTGTACGTGCACTGACGTACCCTCTGACGTTATGAGACTGATATTTCCTTTCGTATCATCTTTCCGCTGTGTTATGTTTTCATTCCATTGGATAGCAAAAAGCCCTTTTCAACATTTTCATTGCCGTATGTTGAGAAAGGAATTTCCTGCGGAAGTTTTGAACCCTAGCGCATTTGAAGAATGAGAGACTGCAGTGAAATCTCACCAAACATTAAATAATCCGAACGCATTTTAGCAAAACTGTCTACCTTTTTTCTTGCGAATGAATTGAATGCTTTCGTCCAGAGCAGAAGCATCGGTAGGATTAGCTCAGCGTGGTTACAGACATGTTAGTTTTAGAGCAAGTTAAATGAATAATTTAACCTGCTCTAAAACTAGCGTGTTTCGTATTTAATCGTATAAGGTATTTCTCCCACCTTCTTGGCATGCCTTCGTAGTGTAGTGGTCAGCATGCTCGGCGCGTATTTGAAAGGTCCTTGGTTCGAATCCAGGGGAGAACATTGCTCATTTATCATCTCTCCTGCTTTAAAAAAATACCTAATGTTTCTACAGTAACACCCGAACTAAAAAGCTGGTGGATGATAATTTTCCACCACCAGCACTTGGGTCCCCTAATCTTCAGTTGCCGTTTAAAAGGGGGGTATCTAAGGTATTTCTCCCGCTTTCTTAGCATGCCTTCGTGGTGTAGTGGTCAGCAAACTCGGCGCGTATTCGAGAGGTCCGTGGTTCTAGTGCCGGAGAGGGCATTGTTTATTTTTCGTCTCTTCTGCTTCGAAATAATCTAATGTCTCTACAATGGCGCCCGAACTAAAAACGTTGGTGGATGATGATTCTCCGCCACAAGGATTTGGCGATTGGGTCCCCTAATCTCCGGTCGCCCTTTAAAAGGAGGATTATATAGGGTATTTCTCCCACCTTCTTGGCATACCTTCGTGGTGTAGTGGTCAGCACGCTCAGCGAGCATTCGAGAGGTCCGTGGTTCGAATCGCGGGGAGGGCATTGCTCATTTGTTCTCTCTCCTGCTTTTAAAAAATGCCTAATGTCTGTACAGTCATATAATTTACGTTTAACTCGAGCCTGTTTTTGTTCTTTAACAACTTTTTCTTACACCAGATAATTTGAAATTCTTTCTAGAGATCACGCGAACATGAAGTCAAAAGTACAGAAAGCGAAAATTTAAAATATCTAGTAGCATAGCAGACGCTACAAATATATGTAATGTCAAAGATGTCTGCCAGAAGTCTATCTGCGATAATTGTCTGCTTATTATGCGATATGCATTTTTATAATATATTGTCACGGATTTTGTATTTATTTAGTTATTTTTAGTAGATTTGTAATTAAATTGTTTCATTTACCCGCGCAATGCTGCGCGCCGAGTTTTAAGAGAAAGCTACGCCAAAAAATGCAAAAACACAGGAGCAGGCGCATTTAACATTTTCATAAATAGATATCTCTTAATTGTTTTTGCTATCCAGAAAAATCGAGAAAATACCAGAATGTTCTCCGGATTGATTAAAAAGCTTATAAAAGCTGAAGGAAAACATTTCAATTCAGTTGATTTAAGCGAACTGTAGTTGTTTACTTAGTTCTGTTTTGATTGTAGCGAATTTGCGATGAGATCGCATTAGTTTTCTCCGTATCTTTAATTTGATTTCTGTTTATATTTTGGTAGTTCAAAATATAATTGCTGTGAGATATTATGATAGTGTATGAATATCTCTGATTAAATATTTCAGCATTTTGTTTTATTTCTTGTGGAAAGAATAAATGTGCATTCAATCCATTACGAATCCGTACGTACGCAACAATATTACTATACATTTACAGTAGCAATTCAAACTTGAAATTCATTAAACTACACCCATACATGTGTTATAAAAGCGGTATCAGTAAAAGGTTTTCCTGAGTGGGAGCTAGTTGTCTTACCACGAGCAACATGACGATCAATTTTTAGATTCTACAAAGTAAGAATTCAGTACCTTTGTTATACCAACCGTAGAAGAAATATGAAACAACTATAAAGTAATGCAACAAATCGTGAACGCCACTGTACTTTTTTTGTTTATTCAGTTATATAACAGCATGTAAGGAATATTACTTAAAGGAAAAGATGCTTCGTAAAGGAGTTTATAAGGGGTACTAGCTCGTATTCATGTAAGCTAAGTAAAGAAAAGGCTGTTTGTCTGGATTCAAACCCGGATCACCTATGATTGTTGAGCTCTATAAACATTCGACAATTTTTCGACAGGGAAGAAGACAAGTAAATTCCTGTCAAAGATTATATTGTTAGTTAATCTTCTGAAAAAGAAATACCGATCATTATCATTCTTTATCATTCGATTCAACTCGTGGCATAAAAGACAGATACTGAGATAGAAGCCACTCAGAACCGTTAGCTGATGGTAAGCAAAACAAACTATGAAAAAGTTAGCTTTCATCTTAGCAAACGTTTAGCATTGAAGATTCAATTTTAAGTGAAAACCGGTCTCATTTGCATTTTTCTTCGTATAGAATAAAGATGGATAATAATAATCCAGGATTGTGGTTCCGCGAGGTAATATGAAGTGAATTTAGAAAGTCTGTAGTATCTTAAGCCAAGGTAATCGCACATTACCACCTGTTCCAAGGAAGCTATTTAGAACAAGAAAATATCAATATATATAAAACTTTATGTGCTAGGTACTAGATCATGGCATTGAAAGTTACGCTTACGCAGCGAAGTTAATGTTTATATGAATTGTAGCAATATTACGGGGAGTTATGGTATTCTTCTTAAGTGTTCTTACTTAAAGCAGTCAACAGAGCGTCTTAAAAATAAAATGATCATACGACCAAGCGATCGAGCGTTTGCAGCTGCCTGAATTCTTTCCCGGCAGGCCTTTGCGTTAAATGTTTATAAAAAACAAATCTTTAGACTTCTAATGTAACGGATATTTTTACTTACTAGGTTTATTACTTCCCTTTTCTCCGATTAATTACACTTGGATTATTTAAATCTAATATATTTTTGTGTGTGATGTGATGCAAATAAAACTAAGAAAAAATTGGACAACATGTTCTTCATGCGAGAATCCCGTTTATTTCTCCAGTGATATAATATTATTTTTTTGATGGTGCTACGAAATCCGCAACAACTGCTTGGATTATTTCTTTCGGATTGCTCCAGGATAATTCTTTAACACTTGGATTACAGGTACTGTAAATTTGTAATTAAATAGTTTATCACTCGAATTATTTTAATTTTATTGCGTGTGTAAAATGGGAACTCAAGGGTTGTGGCAGTTAGGTGCAGAATGGGATGAGACGTTTTCCAGAGGAATTAAAGAAAAATGGCAAGCACAGTGTAATGAAATTTAAGAACTTCGCAATTTGAAGATTTCCCTCGGCATTATTTTCCTGGCACAAATCTGAAGAAGGAAGAAGATCTACAGATTCATATATCCTCTGATGCTTCATTAAAAGCTTTTCAAGCGGTGGCATACTTTAGGTACAAGACATCACATGGCAATTTTAAAACTAGCTTCATAATTTCCAAATCACGAGTTGCGCCAATTAAAAAGGTGACGTTGCCTCGACTAGAATTAATGGCTGCTGTAATTGCAGCAAAATTAGCCAAATATTGTAATGACCTTTTTAAAAATCTAGAAAAGATTATTCTATGGAATGATTAACAATTGCGCTACACTAACTAAAAGGCATGGCATCTAAGTGGAAACAATTTATTTCAAACAGAGTATTAGAAATTCAAGAAACTACAGATCCCAATGGATGCCAGTACATGGACACAATGTAGAGGTAAATACAATTGTAATCCTACGGACTTGACAACTAGAGGATTAACTAGTAAAGATTTGCTGACTTAAAAAAAGTGGTGGCAAGACCCAAAATGGTGATTGTACCCGGAGAATACTTGGCCCCAGCGAAGAGATGTGAATATGACTCAACAGACCAGGACATTGAAGTTTTAAGGCTGATGTTATAATTAGCTCCTCAATTGCTTGCAGACAGATAATTGGTGTTAATGGGTTTAGTTGCTTACGCAAACTACTGAAGGCGACTTCATCGGTATTATGGTTTGTTGATGCTCTTAAGAGGAAAACTAGTGTAATGGGTTCTCTTGCTACTGAAGAATATAATCGTGCTGAGTAGTTTTGGGTAAAAGCTGTTCAAAGGGGCATTTTCTCTGAGGAAATTAATGGTTTGAAGAACGGCAAACCTTTACCAAAAGTTAAAGTTGTTATGCTTAAACCCATTTTTAGATTATGAAGACGTATTGCGAGTGACAGGAAGGCTTGAGAAAACTTCTTTACCTACGGATGAAAAACACCGTATTACACTACCGTCAAAATCTAAACTCACTGAGTTCCTGATTTGGGAAGTATTTCATTCCGGCGTATCTCATACGCTGGTGCAGATGAGAGAAAAATACTGGGTACTAAAGGCCAGACAAGTTATAAAAGTAAAGGTAAAAACCGAGTCAAAAGCAAGGTAAAAACAGAGTCATCGGTTATTAGATATCCTGTACAATTTTTGCACAATTTAGAATTTCAGAACTAAAGTTTTAGCTTCAGTGTTAATTTAGAAATATGTATTGTGAGTATATCCTTTTATGGCTGTTTATTATTTTTTGAATTATTCTGTTGAAATTTGTAATTCTAGTATCATCCATGCACAAATTTAATAATTTAAAATATGCTTAAGTTCATAGAATCATGGTATGCTTACTTGGGGGCCAATGAATAATCTTCTAAAAATGTGAATATTTTTTTAAAAATTTATATAACATTATATTTAAATTCCCTAATCTTTCATTTAAATTCTCAGTTATTTAAATGAGATATATTTTTTTTTCTGGACCTCGAGTGGTTTTGCAGTATGAATCTTACTGTTTATATAAAAGTTTGATGAACCCTTCTGTGGTTCATGGGGGGCAAGTTGTTAAAAATAAAATGATCATGCAACCAGACGATCGAGTGTTTGCAGTCAACTGAATTCTTTCCTGGCAGGCCTTGCGATAAATGTTTATAAAAAACAAATCCTTGTAGAATTCTAATCTAACGGATATTTTTGCTTACTAGGTTAGTTTATTATTTCCCTTTTCTCGGATTAATTAGACTTGTATTGTTTCAGTCTAGTGTGCTTTTGTGTATGATGTGAGGTGAATAAGAAATATTAGAACATGTTCTTAATGCGAGAAACTCGTTTATTTCTCTAGTGATGTTAACAGGATTCGTATTTCTTTTATCTGTTTGGGGAACATAACGTGTCTTGACTGGACAGTGAGGTGACTGCAACTATGTCCTATGGAGTGTAGCAAATACAACAATATGAGAAGGGTTAAAATTACCCTTTATTTTTTTTCAAGTTTCACAGTCACTCCCGCACTCCGGGATACAAAGAGCAACAACTTGTGGTCTTAACGTACTAACTAAATAAAAATTTAAATAAGAGCTAAGTTTTAATATTTCACACAGATGACTAACACTAAGACTGGCTTTTTAAATTACTACGTCTGTTGTACGCAAACTGCGGAAAATTACAATACGTCTTTAGCTTTCAAGAGGATTAAAACCTCTGGTCTTAGAGGCGAACAGTAACTGATGGCAAGCTCGCGTGAAGACTCGTGGCAAGATGGCTCACTTTCTCTTCTTCTACTACGCTCTTGGCAAAAAGCCATAACTTAAATACTTAAGCGTTAGCAAGTACAATTTGCATAAACATATTCACGCGGTAATTCTTGCCGGAAGTGGAAAATAAGAGATGATGGTAAAGTTTTAAAATAAAATAAACGTTAGTCAAACTTAAGACCCTTGCAATGTAATATTATTTTTTCAAAACGCATGATTTGGAGGTCCCACGTTCAATTGGAGGAAAGGCTCTGTTTGTTGTAAACGAGGTTTCCTTGCCAAATTCATTAGCTTTCCAATACTTGGTGCCAATCCAAAGAACTAGAAGAGTGTTCCATTTGCTGTTATGCCGTAATGAACAGAATATTGAGACAGTTATCCGAATGTCTTGGTTTGATTTCGGGGGAACATGTTATTTGTCTTGAGCCATTTCTTGCTCTAAGATTGTACAACTTCTTTCCATGTAACGAATGAACTATAAAAGAGGGTGGACCATAAATTTCTATTAGACTTGACTTGATAACCGCGAATTTTGCCTTTCCAGTCACCTTTAAAGAACAGGGAATTCAAGGTATTAAAGCCATTCTTCGAATTTACTCTTATGTCAGCACATATTAAGTTAAAGGTTTTGAATTCGATCCCACGAGTAGAAGCTGCTCATTTTAAATATTTCTTACTCCCGAATTCCTTAGATACTCTACATGAGACGAAAACGCTAAAAATAAGATACTTTTTCAAACGTGCTTGTGATATAACACTCAGCACTTCAGTCCCGCTATTCGAAAATCCTGCGCTCAACTCTAGGTTAGAACACTTTCCATTAAATTATTTCTTGCGCTCAGACTATTTCGCTTTTCTATGTAGTATATTAATTCAAGCAATCAAATGACTAACCTTGCCTTTATTTGTAATGTAACGGTCGGTGGAATGAATCAGTTGCTGTTGCTCAAATATAATGCATTCGACTACAAAGAAAGCAACTCTATATTTTCACAAATGTTTGTTGATTGCAACTTTCTCAGTTTTTCAATACCCCACACAAGTGAAAAGAAGCAAGATATTCCTCCCATGTGCTCTTATAATGTAATGATCAACACATAACAGAATGTTATTCGAATACTTTCATTCGAATTTGAACAAAGCTATTATTTATTTCAACTAGCCTTCACCTTCTAACTCTTAAACTCTTTCATAGGGGACTTCTGAATTAAAAATAAGATTGAAGATATGTTTGACCAGCTTGAAATGGTAGACTGGCGATTGTTTCGTCTTTCCCCAGTCGCCTTTAATGTAGAGTGAGGATAGAAATAATTATAAAAAATTTTCCTCTTCACGATCTTATGAAACAACGGTTCACTGAAGCAGTTATATCAAAATTTCGATGTTCGATTTTGACAATGCTATTTCTAGTAATTCTATGCCTGTTATCATTAAATTTTGCAGTAATACAAAAGTGTTTTGCATGCTGCATTCTGCAAAGACAAATGTCTTTCGCTTTAATAAAAATAAAAATTCGGTAATTTTACAACAAATAATCCAGAATTAGAGTTCTGAAAGGTAGACTTGCTTCCTTGGAAGTTTTTGCTACGTTAGCATAACATACTTTGCTCATCAGTTTTTCTTTACTAAATAAATAAGTCAAAAATATTAGATTAGATATTTAGTCGTTTGATTGTTAAATATCAAATGAATCAATTCAAAAAATAAGAACGTTTTAACCTTCAATTGTTAAAAACTGAAATAGGAAAAAAATAAATTATGCTTTTTCTAGAGATAGATAATTGGTCATAACATATCGCTTTAGTTCATAAGGACCATTTTACAATGACTTTTATAGTTGATTAATTTTCCTAAATTACTGTACTAAAATACTAGGTTTCTATGTCATTGAACCTACAGATACTACAGCAAGGAAAAGCATCGAAATTTCTGCAACAAGCTTTGTATCTATGGCATTAAATTAAGTATAGGTTCATACGTTAAGATAAACCTAATTAAATCCAAATCGAATTCCCAATTTATTTATTGCCAAAATGCTCAGTAATTTCCCACTATGCTTTGTGAAAGATAGTTAATGTAACGAAACTTGAATGCAAATAACGGTCTCTTATCGAAAAATTATAAAAAAGGACTTTTAAAAGCAACAAAAAAGTTTGTAAGTAGCTTTTCATTAGAATTCGAGTATTAAGAAGATTGGTAAAAAGTGAATGAATATGAGGTAGTGCGTAATGGCAGTAATAACCAATTTTTATTTGTTCTTGTTTTATCTGTTAAAGGAATTCTTCCACCATTATATCAAAACTGGATTTCAGTTTAATGAATTCAAACATTTTAAAAACACTACCTTTTATTTGAACTTTTGTGAAAGATATCTCTGATAATTACTCCGGAAATGAATGTAGGCAACTATTCATTGATAATCACCAGGTAAATTGTAAAAGCCGAGATAAAAAGAACTTAGAACCCTTCTGTTAATTCTCTATCAATAACTTGAGCAACATTCTTTTTATCCATGCTTAAGCATAACGCCATTTCCCGTTTATTGTGTAATAAGATCGGAATAACTGAAAGTGCTTTCGATTTCCAACGTTATTCTGAAAGATAAAAGCATGGTCACCAGAAGGAAGCATTTGAAAATGATTTCACATTATTTAGATTATGGAAAAGCATTCAATAAGTATCTGCCTTAGGGATGAAGGCTGTTGGGAAGGACATGTTAAATGAAACCGACTCATATCCAGGTTAGGCATAAGGAAAATGGCAGAAATTCCCGTGCAACTGTTTGTTGACTGTGCTTTGAGCCTAGGTGAAACTACCAGTGTTTAGTGGTTTACGTCGTCAGTTGGTGTGTCGTTAAGAGACACTTCATTTTCAGAAAATCGTTAAAAAGTTATGTTATTATCGATTTCCTGCTAAGCGTTGCTTAGGCATAAAAGCTGTATCTCAGAATTTCATCTAATTATTTAAATAAATTACTCCCCAAAATTAATTGAAGTTGAATTTATCTCTTGCGGTTCTGAAGTAATTGCTCATATCAATAATAAAAGTCTACTTATTATGGCAAGTGAATTATAGGACACACAAAATGCAACAAGCTTTAACAGATTGCCTCCTCTAGGATATACTGCAAATCCCACAGGTTATTTGCCGTTAAAATTATATAATTGAGTTAATTATGAATATTTGATTTCTTGTAGAACACACCGCGAATAATAAACAAAAATATAATGAAATTACATCGCAGACACAATATATAATTATAAACTGGATTATCCAAAAGGCTAAAAATGTTTTTAAGTGCATAATAGTTGTCAAGTTTATCCTAATTTTAATAACAGTTATTTTATGCATTTTCCCTGTCTTTTCTAGCTTCAGCTTACAATTTCCTACCAGAATGTATTTTTAGAAACGCGATTAAGGCAAATGAGTAAGAGTAGTATTTAAGTCGATGTTTCACCGCCTTCGAGAGAGAGCCTGACTTCCTGATTAGC
The DNA here is from genome assembly GCA_000611955.2 of Stegodyphus mimosarum. Lineage (NCBI taxonomy): Eukaryota > Metazoa > Arthropoda > Arachnida > Araneae > Eresidae > Stegodyphus > Stegodyphus mimosarum. The sequence goes on along the minus strand of KK121646.1, from coordinate 52,455 downwards.
GCGCGTTTGCCGTTTGGCTACGTCTCTCTAAGCTATTGCTACGCTCGGCCGTACTTTAGGCCCTTGTTTGGCTTCGCCGACTTAATTAAGATTTTGCTGCCAACTTATTTAAGATAAATTTGTCTAATGTCGGCGCCACATGAAAGACTTTTATCTTAAATAATTCCTTGTACAGCCCTTTTTGTTGCATTTCATTTAAACTTATTTTCTCAAATTTTATTAGATATATATCTTTTATTCAATTAAATCAGTTCTCATTTCGCGGGAAGACAAAAGTACATAAAAACTTAAAATATCTTCATTAAAAATTGTGAAATCGAGAAAACATAAAACACCATATACAGTTAAAAATTTTTTCTTACAATTAAAATTAGAGTTTCTACACAAAAACAAGCAATTCGGACAACGAGCAAGAAGACAGTGTGGCGAATTTACAAGGCAAGAGGGAGCGTAAATAAATTTGTTACGGTTCTTTTTAGGCTACATGTAAAGAAAAAAATAAAACTTATAAAATATTATTCTCATCGAACAGTAGGGAAAAAAATGTAAAACACAAAACAGAGGATGCGCGAAAACGTTCTATTTATAATATTTAGTTATGAAGTTCTATTCTATTATTTTTTCACTTCTCCTGGGGGTTTTGCTCTTACGATTGCAGGGTGCAAAATTGTAGATGATGCGGGAGAACGATCTTAAAGTTCTGTTTAGAGTTACTTCACTTCCCCTGGGTGTTTGCTCGCACGATTGTAGGGCGCAAAATTCCAGATGATGCTGCAGCCCCCTTGGGTTGTCTCTCTGGGCCGGTAATGGTCGTTCCGAGCAGGTTGCTCTTCGGTACGGTAGCGGCTAATCTGGCTACTATCCACTGAATCTCTTGGCAAAGATAAGACTACTGCTCTTGACAGAGCGAAACAAAATTTGGATTTGACAGAGCTGGAAAAACATGACAGAAGGTTTCTCTTTACACTGCAACTAACTCTCACTCTCTAACTAGCTGGAACTCTTTCCTGTTTTTGTTCAAATTATCCTGGGCGTGTGGGAAAGGTTTCCAGAATCCTCATTTGTCCGTAGTTTTTAAAAGCGTCTCTTGATTGGCGACCGCACCTTGACTGAAAACTGGATACAATGATGACAGGCTTGGGAAAACTCCGTGAGAACTTTCCGGTTCCTACTTGGGACTCAAACCGGGGGGTCTGAGACAATGCACCTATAAACAGATGTAAAGGAATGGAACAATGTTTCTCTTTCAGACAACTATAAGGGGAACAAAAACTGAGATTGGTATGTGACTGCTGGTCACGTTCACCTTTCCGAGAATTCGTTAAGAAATACTTCTTTCCCTGGGAACATTCGAGATGGTCATTAGAAATATTCTTTTTCTCAGAACTTTCGAAGTGGTCGATAAAAATAATTTAAGACGTTACAACTGATTTTTCGCTGCACAAAACTGAAAGTTTACTTTTGGTCCCACTCGGCAAAAAGACATTTAAGTCGGTGCACAAGATGACTTTGTTCATTATTTTGTAAGAGTTTCAAATGTAAACAAATGGCGGCTTCGTTAGGCTTAGTACCACTTAAACAATTTTCAGATTGTTGATAATTCTACAACTATTGCATGCATTAACTAAAGGCGTTAGACTCTTAATCGGAACATAGGAACAACATACGTCAATCACTTTGAGAGCACAAAATGCACAAGGTACCAAGGACATGTAAGAATAACTGAGCTCAACGAATCGGATAACAGAGTGGGTGTCTATCTATCTATATATGTTTGGGACTGCCGTTTCAACCGAAAAGGGAGGTGTACAAGTACATGTTATAGCAGTCCTGTATACAAAATTTCAACCTTATGAGGCTACTCGCTTTTGAGTTATGTGAAATACATGCATATGTGCGTATAGACATAACGAAAAAAATCCCTTCTGAATCGATTAAATCCATTTTACAATCCGTTTTGGAAAAAGACTAATTTATTCACTTCCTTTATTTCGTACGTCATAATATTCAACAGAGTTTTTTACGCTTTCGCTATCATGTACGTCTCATCAAACTCATTACTTGTTTGGATTGCAATATTTAACACTATTACAAAAGTCAGCAGTGTGAAGTTAAGAGCAAAAACTTTCATTTTCTTTCCAAAATGCATTCTCAAAACTACTTACAATAAATTATCAAAAAACATCATTAGCGTACTATCTGATTCTTGCTTTTACATCCACCTTCCAGAGAGAAAACAGTTTCAGTGTGTGGAAGAAATTTCGCAAGAAAAAAAAAATCTCCGTTGTTCGGTGCTCTCGCCCCTTTTATGCTGTCAGCACAATGAGATGCCCACGTTCTTAGCTTGTGGCATCACGCTAGAGGCTTCGATTAGTCTCGAGTTCCTAGAGAAGCCAGCTTAACTGGTGGAATATTCCTGAATGCCTGTTAATGTGTTCTGCTCGAAACACGTGGAGAGTCTAAGTTTTACTGTCCACATGAATGTGGAACGCATTAAAATTCGCTATCTTTATAGGGCATATATATCTATCACACTGAAAAACCACTGAGATTTCTTTTGCCTCAGGATCCCTGAGAAGCTAAAGTGAAATAAAAAAAGTCAGATTTCATTAAAACTGTACAACATAAAATTGAAACAAATTGTAGAACACGGAAAAATTACAGTCATGTGTAAAAAATAAATTATCTGAGTGTAGAGTTTCCCTTAGTTAAAATAACCAATTATTCAAATTTTTGTTTTCTTTTCTGAACTCCTCAATTTCCCCTCGCATTTCCTCGCCAGGATGCTAGTTTAAAGTTAAAATAAGAGTATTTAAATGGGTGAATCTCGGAGTTTATTCAGAGCGTGTTTTCGCTAGCCAGCTCACGTTTCGTTTCTGACTTTGCTGTTACGCGGAGTTGCTGATACGTCTTTTGGCTATTTGAATAATTAACACATTTGAATAATTTGTCGAGTCAACCTAATTAGCTGTAACTTAAAGTACTAGCCCAGCACTACTCTTTTTAGATTTGGATTGATTTGTGTAACAACGTTTAAGTTCCACTCAAGTTATTGGTGTTATTGTAAAGCACGAAGTACGCGCCTATATGTTCTTAGTTGAATATAATAAAGATTTATCTTCCTCCTTTTTGTGGGCTGGTATTAGTTCATTAGTAGGATCTAGATTAGTTTATGTGGCCAAAGTAAGGAAGATCCTATGAAACCTAAGAAATAGTTAAATGAAACATAGTTGAAACCCATTCACAGTGTAAATTACGGGCCAATCAATAATAGGTGATACAGAGGCGGCATCACTATTCTCGTGAAAAGATATATAAATAATTTGGCATTTCGTTTTACCTGATCTGATAATAAGCTTTTGGAACTTAGTAAATTATTGAAATTCTAAAATACTTTGTCAATACAATGTGAGATGATACACATATCAATAATACTTCTACTATTAATTATACCGTGATCATATTAGGAGGCTATAATTAAAAAGCAAATAGTGTTTGAAACAGCCACAACAGCAATCGGGTAAACGAAAATTTTAATCGGAGTTTTAGACACAGTTTAACACATCATTATCTTATCAACCGTCTTATCATGCTGAAAGTATCCGTTTTTTTCCAATCGCCGAACAGAAGCACTGAGTACTGTCTGTACTTGATGGGAAATTCGTGATTTCCGAGAAAGAAACTTCAGCTATTAAATGGTGTAGTGTTTAGTATAAGCTGATTACAATTCCGCAACCACTGGTATGAATTCAACTCACCTAAGCCTCGGCTGTATGGTGTATTGTCCATTCCTCTCTCACTAGAGGTGAGGGACGGTGTAATAGGCGTCTATCTTTTGTGGTGTACTCTTGGTTAAGCTCTCGGTAATCAAGCAGATAAATAATTAATGAATTTCTCTCTTCCCAACGAATGCGGAAGAAGTAAATGATCGGTCATTTAAGGGAGTCTGGAATTTCATTTCCTTCTTTACAATTCCATCCCCGATGTAAGGAATACTATCTTGAGTGGACTCCTTATCTTACTGTGAATTATTTTTAGGCTACAGGTTATACAAAAGCAAACACAAAAGTTCTCTGTTGCCCAAAACTGTTGGTCCGAAAATCCCACTTTCAATTTTTCTGCAGCCAAAATTATTCAAAAAGCATCTGCCATTGGTGAATTAGATTTTCTAAAGGCGTTTTACATTCAAAAAAATCTTTCTGTTCTAGTTAACGACCCTAATTCCAATCCATCTTTGCCTTCAGTCTTTAAGAAAATTATGTTTTAGTTATCGTTTCATCAATAGATGCCGCCAGTAGCTTAACTCCTGTTCAACCATTCTTATCTTATCTAATCACTATATCTTATCTCGTTTATTTGCTCTTTGGCAGCTGAGGCTAAGTTTGACTTCTAAATTAATACTTGTTCGGTGTGTTATTATATTTTAATTATAGGTTGTACTATTTAAGATATATAGCATTTATGTCTCTTGCATGCTACTTCCACAGCTTTCCGTTTCTGTTATTTGGAACAATTTCACATATGATTATGCTCGAATAGAAATGCTGTTACCCAGCACGTTATGGAGGAAAAGTTAGACATACATTATTTGCAAGTTAACATAAAATATTTTTAAAGAATCTTTAGACTGCGTTCTTTTAACAATTAATTCTTATGTAAGAGACTTTTTAAACATCAGGACTCATGAATAAAACTGTATTAAAATTAGAACTTGTCATAAAACACCAGTAAGGAAATCAAGAATATATTTCCTGAATATTAAAACAATACATGAAACTCATATACTGAGAATGTATTACATTTATCCTTTATCTATTGAGAATATTGTGTTAAAGAAAGAACCTTATTCATTTGCATCCTTTGTCATAACGATGCCTATATCACTTACATTTTAAAAGTAAAAGCAAATAAATGTCTCAGCTAGCTTTCATGAAGACCAACTCTCTTCGAATAACACAGCAGTGTCCAATATTAAAATTAATCAGGAAGTAAGTCATTTCTTTCAATCACACAGAATTGTTAAAAACAAGTCCATAATGCATAAAGAAGTTAAGATAATTGCAGACAGTTTTATCTCCTTCTGCAGATGAAAAACGTAGGCCAAGGGCTTCGGGCCAAGGAAATTTTTTTTTCCGTTAAGAAAATTTTCCTCGCGAAAAATACTTTTATCGTATGTTAAGACTTCTCCTCTACTTTAGAAAATGGCTATTGCCATTAAAAAGTCGGAAAAAGTACAAAATTCCAAGCAACTATCCTCCAATAAGATTACTTCCTGCAACTGCTAAAGTTTTTAAGAAAATTAGTCTTCGTAAATTGGACTACCATTTTGCAACTACTACATGATTAATATTTATTTAGTTTGGTTTTAGAAAATCTCCCTCAAATGAATATTAGGCTAGCAGAATTATGGAATTTTTTACTGTGTCTTTTAATAAAAAAAATCGTCCCTTTCATCTATTGCCTGTTCCTTTTCTTCCTTATTCTTTAGTCCAAAGGGGCAATTTGCCCAGAAGGATTATTAACTTCATTTTGCGTTGGTTCACTATAAATGTCGGTTCACGTTTTAGATTGCTGACACCAAATATTAGAGCTCTGTGTTATAGTTAAAGAAATGAAATAACGAAGAATCTGCATAAATGTATGCATGTTTCTCGCATTGCGATGAAACAACTGTACCAAGAGCCATCCAATTTTGAATAACGTACATTTCTACCTGAATATGGGCATCTGGAAGCCAAAATTTGGAATTTATTTTATTATCTATTTCATATTTTGTAACACTTAACCAAATTTTTGATTAACAAACTCAATGATTTCAAAGCGAGCAATGGCAACACTGTACGGAAAAAAATTATCTCCAGCGCGCGAGACTGTGTATCGGAAATTCTAAAGATATGCTCGTTTTAGAATTATTTTGCGATATTGCTATTGAACTGAATTTTATGGTTTAAGAGCGAAGAACATGATATTTAATAAATAAAGGTAAACCACAAACCTTTAAAAAAATGGCCTTTTGGGCTTAATATAAAAGTCTGAAAGCTTTCAGATTTTTTTTGGCAAGGTAGCGCAATGGAATCTGTAATTAAATTTTTTTGTTTCAGCCTTGTGCCTCTGTGGTGTGAATGGAAGCGTGTTTGAGGAATATCCATTGCTGAGACTTCCGGAGTTCGAATCCTGGTGAAGCCATTGTTCCTTTTTCATATTTCATGCTTCGAAAAGCTGATGGACTTTGCAAGTCTCCTAACGAGAGCTTTTCAATAACTTATACTGGACTTCTTAATTGATTTTTTTATTGAGAGTTATTAAGGAGCTGCAAATTTTGTGCCATACTTGGAGCAAACTTTGCTAATGGTGTAGTAAAATTCAACAGTATTATAGTAGTACAGTATGCAAATGATACTTTATTATTGACAAATCTCGATGTCAAGAAACTTTAAGATTCACTGAACACAGTTGTGGCGCATCATTACCTTACGCATTACTGTGCCAAAACATCTATTACCACAACCATCTTTGATCACAATTCTTGATTGTTTAAATTTCAGTTCTAAACTAATGCCATAAAAATACTTCAGTTGTCTCCAACTTCTTAGCATACTTCAAAAAGGAAGAAACAAAAGTGAAATTGTGTTTTATTTCAATAACCTATAGTATGAAATATCTAAGTGGACGAATCATCTATAGATTAGATAGTGGATTAGTCACTCTAGACTTTTAAGCTGACACCAACAGATTGCTTCATACACCGTACGAGAGATAAAATGCGATAACGGGAAAGACAGAGTAGAATGTAATGAAAATTGGCAGAGGGACTAAAAATACGAAACATATAAATAAGTGATTTATAATAAAAAACGCAGTGTAATATAGCTATCGAATATACAAGTACTGAGGATGATCAGTACGAAGCAGGGCTACAACTTGCAAGCAGCAAATCCGTGAGATAGATAAGAAATCAGCTATTGAATTTGGGACAGATAAGCAAACGACGGCCAATCATGTCCCACAAATTCTTGAGTGAATTCTGGAGATTTTGGTGGCCAAAGAAGCATTTGAAACTTTTCAGAGACTATCTGTTAATGATTGTTGTGCTCAATCGGACGTTATATTACTGGAAAACTGCTTTTGGAACCATTGAATGTTGAGTAGTGAAACTGGCTACAGGATTTTACCCACGTCTCGTCACGCTGCCAATATGCTTCTTATACAAATTAGAGATGACCGGTTATCTACTGCAGTGGCACTCCAAACAATGATGCCGCATTGTTGAGAAATATGGCCTTTCACAATCGCAATAATATTGGACCTTCCCTACAAACTCTTACTTAGTGACTGTTATATGTGAGACAGAAGGGAAACTCATTGTTGTAAACTAACTGGTATTCAGTCATCCAATTGTAATCGTTAGCGTCAATGTCTTCGTAAATTCACCAATAAAAGCATTGGAGCTTCACTTAATCGCAGTCCCCGTAAGAGACGTCTTGACTGGAAGTTGCTTCCAACCAATTGCGTAGAAAATGGTCTTGCTGATATTGAAGGGTTCAAAGCTACCTACACATTTTGCATAATGCTGACAATTGTAATTTTGGGCATCACTACCGGATGCTTTCATATATGTCTATACAAACCTGTTGATGTTGGTCTAGATGCGCTAATACCAGTGGCACGATTCACATTCCTTTCTTCTCCATCTCCTTCTCTCTCTCTAAATTTATGTGCAATTTTGAATTTCTTACGATTGCACGTTTTCCTTTAAAAATTTCGTCTATTGTGAAAGTCACATTTCCGAAATGAGTTTTAAGTTCCTAAGTAACAACTTTTTTTTCCAAGCAGTCTATTTAAAGACTATTTCTCTCAAAGAAAATTAATAATTATTCCTTTTTGGCAGAGAGTAATTTGCAAATTTTCGTATGGTATTCTGTCAGTGCTTTAGGATCGACTCAAAGCAAAAAATGTAGCAGGGAAAGAAAATTTAAGTTTCAATATATTGTCATAAAAAAGAGAAAGATTAATTAAACGAAACTTCATTAATTATATTTATTTATAAAGAAAAAGTTTATAATTACTTTTTAGTCACGGTTTAAACAGAAAATATTCCATTAGTTAGCTACTATTAAGCAGATTCAAAAGTAACAGTAGCCATAAATATCCATTGCATTATGCTGTCTTCAAATCAAAAACAGATGATTTCAAATTTAAAGGAAGATTCATAGCTTCTCCTTCAGAGACAAAAATATAATTTGGAATTCTAGAAAGGATTCATGAAGAAGTCTGAAATATTCACGTGCTTTTTAAATGAGACCTCAGAACCAGACGAATATAGCGTTGGTCTTATCAGCGCGAGCAACATGAAAAAAAGTGGCGACGCCTTTTTTCGAGTTAGTCATTGCTCTTCAAAGCATAAAAGTGTCATCCATAAGGGTGCAAAAGTGCCGGTACCATTATGAAGCACAATATTGTAAGGAAAGCAGCCTTCATCAAGTCTTACCGGAAAGCCACGTGAAAGTCTTTTCGAAGCCGCTAGTTGGCACAAAAGTGCCGGCATTATTTTTCAGTTTGGCAACTGCTGGTCAAGATGCAATGACATAAAAGCACAAATGTGCTGGCATCCTTTATAGCTTTGCTGCAACTGTCTGCAATATGCAGTATGTCTTTGCTGCAACTGTCTGCAAGTCGCTCACGCAGCGAACTATCGTGGGTGCCCGAAATTTTCTGTGTTACAACCTTCAAAAAATGGTAATAGCCAAAAAATATGTAAATGTTAAATCTAATTATGCCCTCAGTGGGGATAAACCTATGTATAAATATGCGAGTGTTAAGGAAGGCATCTCATATGCCAATGTGGTTGATAAACGAAACGGTAAACCCACAAAGGAAAAGGACTGTAATAATACAAAAGAATCTAATGACAAAACTGCTAATGTTAAATCTGCTAGTGCTAAGAGCACTAATATCTCAAATGATATGGGCCTCAGTGGTCTACTAGAAATTGCTAAATTCTGTAGGGAGTTAATGAATATGTTTAAGAGTATCTCTCTATTAAATGCGTTAAAAAATCTCAAACAAAATGCCTGAAATCAGGCCAGTAATAATGCTATCGACAAGTTATTTTTTGAGTTTAAATTATTTGGAGAAATATTTGGCTCTAATGAAAATATAGATAACGTGTAGTGTCTTTAATCACTTAAACATAATTACATGGAACGCGAATAGATTGCCCCTGAAAATTCATGAGCTAAGGGATTTTATAAATGAGTATGACCCTGATCTTATGTTCCTACAGGAGCACAAGTTTGGCCCTGCGTCTCCAATTTTTGTTCAGAATTATGCTGTACATAGATTCAACAGGACCCCTACCTCCTCTCATCCCAGAGGGGGGTGCACTCCCGATTAAACGCTGCATCTCCCACCATCCAGTTAGAATTTCACAGCTTTCGATCGTTGAGGCCACAGCTATTTCACTCATTACAAACACATCCACAACATACATTTTTGTCTCCACTTACATACCGTCAGGTCGTAACGCTCAGGCAGTCCTGGCTGACTTGCATATTCTACTATCCCTTGGAAAACCTATTATCATAGGTGGAGACCTGAATGCACGACACCGCGTGTGGAACTGCTATAACTCAAACGACATTGGACGTGTAATCTTCAATTTAGACAGCACGGCTGGATTACACATAGCAGCTCCAAAAATACCAACACGGTACACCACTGGTTCCTCGGGAATCATTGACTTCTTCCTGCTCGGAAATACGAGTGTTCCACTGGATATTTAGGTGCTGGTCGAACTCTGTTCTGAACATAATCCGGCCAGAATGATTCTCGATATCTGTAGTTTTACCGCATCAGACAATAGAGCCTTCAGCACTGACTGGCATAAATATGTCAAACCACTTCACAATATAAGATATACCACACCCACGATACAATCGGGGGATGACATTAATAGTTATATTCAGAAGCTCACTGGTTAAAATCCTCACTGCCTATAAGAAGGCACAGAAAGAGATTATCAAAAGAAAGGTCAAAAGATCCAAGAAACTGGCAAACTTAATTAAAGACAGAAATGCTGCCAGAAGGCAATTTCAACGCATCCATTGCAGAGAAGATAAGCAGCAATTCAGTAGATTGTGTAATGATGTCAAGTCTAAAATCAGTACAAGCACAAAAGGACTGGACCGACCACTTAAATTCGCTCTCCGCAGACCATAACTTGCTGTGGAAAGCAATTTCAAGGTACACCAAATGTCACAATAAAATTCCACTCCTTAAAGTCCCCCAAAGTATCCATTGCACAGAACCTGAGAAAGCAGAATTATTAGCTCAGCTCCTGGAATCTCAGTTTCACATTAACAACATTCATGACTCAGCAACAGGAAACTTGTTCAGAATTCACACTCCACTCTTACAACAGTTCCATGCACAAAAAACATCACTCCAGTTCTACCTTCGGAATACCTTGGCTATACCAAAAGACTCAAAAAAAAAAAAAACCCTGGGATGGATACGAACGATCAAGAGATTTCCTCTAAAGCTCATTTTCCTGTTATGCAAGATATCCAACATCATTTTGCATCATCAATACTACCCCAGCCGGTGGAAGAATGCAGAAATTATTCCTATTCACAATCCTGGCAAGCCACCCTCAAATCCAGAGTTGTACAGACCTTGAGACCTTGAGTACAGAGTTTGCTATCATCTCTCAGTAAAGTGTTCAAAGCGACGCTCCTCAAGCGCATCAATGATCATCTGGAAAGCAACAGCATTATTATCTCTTATCAATTTGGTTTCCGCAAGAATCTTGGAACTACAAATCAACTATGCAGAGTCGCTGAAATGATCTCAGAATGAATGATAAACCACCAAGTGACTGGAGACATTTTCATCGATATAGCTAAGGCTTTCGATAGAGTTTGGCTGGAGGCCGTCATCTACAAATTACACAATCTGGAGTTCCTAGACTACATCATAAACATCACCAAGTCCTACCTAACAGGTAGAAACTTTGTTATTCAAGTAGCTGGTACAAATTCTACACGTCGTTCCATACGGGCCGGTGCTCCGCAAGGGTCTCCTTTAAGCCCCACCTACCACATTTACGTGAACAACATCCCTACATCATACGACACAATACTAGCTACACTGGCAGACGACACAGCGATTCTTGCCCAAAGTACATTTGCTGGTTCAGTCGTTCTACGTTTACAAAATTATATACACACATTAGAGGCTTGGCTAATCAAATGGAAAATTGAAGTAAATGTCAGCAAGATTAAGGCAGTTATGTTCACAAGGAAACAAAAATTCAAAAAGAACCTAATCTTTTGTGGCAACTCGATATTCTGGGCCAAGCAGGTCATAATATCTTGGGGGGATCCTCAGTAAGACACTTTCATGGAACTCACACATTGCAGCTAGTATAAAGAAGTTTCGCCCTCGTAAAGCTAGACTCTTCTCCTTAATTGCTCGAAACAATGTTTTAGTTATAGATAACAAATTGCACATTTATAAATCCATTCTGCGTCCATTACTATGTTATGCAAGCCCCATTTGGGCATATGCTTAAAATAAATATAGAAAGAAACTACAGATTACTCAAAACAGTACCCTCCAACAAATTGCAAATGCACAGTGGTGCATTAGAAATAACCGAATTCATGAGGAACTAGGGGTCTGTTTACTCAGATCCTTCTACTATAAAATAGCAAAAAATTTTACGAAAAACAACTTACTCTGAATAATCCAGCTATTAAACTTGCAACTTATGATTATAATAACCTTAACAACATGGACAGGCCACTGGCTGTATTAAGTAACTGGATCATGTTACCTCCATAGAGATATTGTTATTTTTGTATCATATTATCCTCTATCTGTGTCACTCAATTTTGTATGCTCATCTGTGTAATACTAAATTTTACGTACCTATCTGACAGACTTATGCTCTCATTTTTGTCTGTCTATATAGATTTCATTAGTATACAAATGTCAAATTGCTTACCTATAAATGCTCTCAGCTATAATGCTTCATAATGTTGCTAGCAGCCACACTGCATTTCTATCCGACTGGATTCATGGTACCATCATTTTTTGCACTTGCCCTAATTTTGCTTATATCTGGTGTGCATGTGCTAGTGCTTATATTTCAGGTCTTTACCACCAGCTCGATCTTTTTCTGGGCCTATAAGTTAAATTATCACAGAAATTAGTTATTAAGTGCATCTATGCTCTCAGTTATCCCAGACCCAAAGGAAATTAAAAAAAAAAGATATCATTTTGTAATTAGGTTATTTCAAAAAATATTTTGAAGTGTCTAAACTGTTCTACTTGGCGTAGAGCCTTGCGCACAGGTTACGCAGGTGTTCAAGCACCGTTCCACTGTTGCCGCATCCTTATGAAGTTCGGCATCATGAAGAAAGCAACCTTCATCAAGGCTGTTGAGATACTTATGTGAAGGTTTTAATCTCGGCGAACAGCTGCCATTTGCATATATGTGATGACATCTTTATAAAAGTTTTGAAACTATCCGTGAGGAAAATTCCTTGCTTTTATGCAATGGAGTGAAAAATTAGGTCCGACAATTATGAATCTAAGGGAAGCTAACGAAAATAGGGTTAAGACATCGAATTTCTTATGGTTTATCTTTCAGTTTTTTTAATGACATTAAAACCATTTTTTCCTATGAGTTTTTTCCGTATTTTCTTCATGAATTACGATTAAAATTCCATCTTCCTAAGATCATTAGTATCAGGTAACAAAGGAGCATCGCAAGAAATGGCGGCACAGGAAAATTATCTAAAACCCGGTAGACTCATCCGTTCCTTTTTAGGATAATAAAAAACATCCTTTGCAAAATGTGGGGCAAAATGCATTGTCTTTTCTTTAAATTTGTATCTTTTTTTTCCCACCTTTAATATCCGTAAAATATTTTTAATGCATTGTTTTCCCTTCGTGATAAAGATTACACGACAGAAAGATACCTGATTGCATGATAGGTAAAACAGATTTTTATATGTTGAGAAAGAAACTTTGGTAAGTTTGTCTTTACAAAGTATATTTATTATCTTCAGAAAATAATTTCATTTGGGAATGGTAGATGGCAGCACAAGTCTACGATATAACCAAGCGCCGGGTGAGCAATTTGTCAATTCTTATTTCGGTATTTGCATAATTGAAATATTTTGATAATAAACTCTTAAATATGCAAGTAAGTTATACTAAAAAAGGAACATGCTACAATAAATTTTGCTTTTAAACAGAGTAGTTCGTTTCCGAAAATTAAACAAGTCCATTTCAGTTATTCATTACGTACAATGTAATTTCTTTTAAATCTTTTTATTTTTATTTTATTTTATTTATTTACTTTTTGTGACGTTTAAGACATTTTTTGAAGCATGAAAAATAATTTCAAGAACATCAGATTATTTTAAATAATTCAGTCTGTCATAACGTTCTTGTTTATTATTGGGATTTCTGTTTGCATGTTAGCAAAATACATCATATTTTAACTCAACTAAAAATTCGGCAACTTTAGAATGATGTTACGTGACATTAGAAAAGGCCAGAAAGCAGAAATCGACTCCCTAGGCAGTACTTTTATTTGTTGATTAAGACGTTATTTTTGTTAATTCTATCCTGTTAATTCTATTTTCTTTAGCCTCACCAGAATCTAAATTATTTAGGATTTAAATAGCGAGTGAAGGTGTAAACTGCAGGGAGAGAGAGAGAGAGACTTGAAAAAGCACGAGCAATGCTGTTTTTCTCATGAACCGCCCCACTCCCACCCCCCATAGTCAGGTAAGAGATAATTTGACATTTGATAATATTTATGCTATTAATATGCAGTATTTATGCTTATTTATAGGTATTTAATCGATTTATTATATTGTAGATTATTTACGAGTTTTACATTCTATGGCTCAACGAAGAGCCGTAAGTAAGTTTATTAAATTTTTAGTCGTAATGTAAAAGCTATGGTATTAATAAACCTCTTTAATTAAATTTTAAACTCTGGTCTTTATGAGAATTCTAGACTCCAGATTACAGTATGAAGATTATAAGTTGTCTGTGACATAGTAAGAGGAAAAAAAAGGTATAGTTAATGATAAATTCGGTTTAACGTTCTAAGTATTGTTGTACTAGTAAACATACTATGTCCAGGATTGTCAGTTGATCATGTATGCTTGCTACTATTATATCAAATGTGCAGTGTGGAATTAATATCTAATCGCGACAGAATACATTCTTTAGTTCCAATCAAGATTTCACAATTTTGAACATTTGTGACTTTCATTTTTCACTCAAACAAATTGAGCTTAAAACGAATAAAAACTTTCCAAGGAACATGGTTCATAAGTATTTGAAAATTGATAGAAAAAAGAAGGCTCTTGCAAAGAACCTCTATGTAAAGAAGGAAAGGCTCCATAGGCGTAATGTAAACCACTTTGTCTGCAACGCCGCTACAAAGAAAAGGGAACATTCGCCAAGGGATTTGGCGACGGAATCTGTTGGCGAGAATTTTCCCTGTGATGTGCCGGTTCTTTGGTACCTAGCCGACATTTTCCCCCTCCGCGACGTGTATAGGAAATTGAAGAACACGGGTTAAGATGAATCGTTCTATGACTTGTCGCGATAATTTAAACTCGGAAATAAGGAAATATTAGGTGAAGTTTCATTTTCACTGGCTGTTGAACTTCCATTGTCCATATCACTACTTGAAACCAAAGAACCTATTCTTTGTTTAAACTCTTGCTAAACGTAACGGTCGAACCTGTCCAAACCAACTTCGATATTCAGCTTCGAGCTTTGACGCTTTTTGGCGACAGATATTTCACGCATGCGCAGTTGTTTCCCTTTTCGTTGGAAGGGAGCCACTTCTGCTTCTGCGAAGTTTTCCTTCTTAACAGTACATATGCTTTGGCTCTTGTTCGAGCGCTTATTCGAGCGAATCCCCCTGGAATAGGTAGAGTTTAAAACGCAGCAGTTCAGAAATCATGTTAAAATTACTATTTTAAGCTATATTTTTAATTATATCCCTCATTCGTTATTCTTGAAAGACTCAAATTTTTCAAACATGTTTAAATAAAAAAGAGAGGTTATATGTATAATATGGCTTCGCTTTAAAATAAAAGCGCTTTGGGTTAAGAGATTGTGCCACTAAGGCTTATTCTGCCTTCTAAAATCATATTTCTTTTCTCTTTAATTAAAATTGTCTTCATAATTTTTGGTGATTGTTAAACTTTTATTTACTATTTTGAATATTTGCACTGATTTAGAATACTAAACTTAACATGTTTCAACAACTGATTCAACAGTTTTATAGAGTCATTAGATTATTTTGAAGGAGGAGTTATGAAAAATATGCAATGCCCTCTCCGGAATTCGAACCCTGGACCTTCCCAATACACATCGAGCATGCTTCCAATTACGTTATAAAGGCACGCGGAAAGTAGAAAGAAAAAATACCTTATATACTCTCCTTTTAAAGATCGACTAGGGATTAGGAGATTCAGTCGCCAAATCCTGGATATGACGACGCCCACCACCTTTTAGTTCAGATGCCATGTGTAGAGTCATTAGGTTTTTTTTAAGCAGGAGACGTGAAAATTGTACAGTGCCCTCGCCAGGACTTGAACCCTAGACCTCTCGAATACACACCGAGTACTCACCACGAAGGAATGCTGAAAGGAGAAAAAAAATACCTTATAAAACAATAAAAGAAAAGGAGAAGTAGATTATTGTTCTGACTTATTTTAGTGGCAAAGCATGTTTACTAACACGAGAAGAATGATAAGTATCTAAGTAATGAAAAAGATTAGTATTCCAAATCAAGAGAAATATACGCTGCTGGCCACCGTAAATGCAACACCTTGAAGGAAGCATGCAAATAACATGAAATTTCCAACATGCATTAGCGGAGGTGAGATATGCAAATGATTAGAATTTCAGCGCAGACGCACATCACGCTCGCCTGTGGCGCCTCTTCAAAGCGCTATTTAAGGCTTGGAGTTTTCCACGATTTCAAGTTCGGCAATTGTGTTTTTATTGTGGTTTTTTCAAAAAAAAAAGATCAATTATGCCTCGTAGTAAACAGCGATCGTCGTTTGATCAAGTATCCGAGTTCGACAGAGGAAGGATAGTGGCCTACCCAGAGTGTGGATTATCTTTCAGGGAAATCGGTAGTCGTGCTGGACGAAACCAAACAACTGTAATGCGGATATGTGACCGTTGGATGCAGGAGGGTACGACAGACCGACGTGTTCGATCGCATCCACCTCAGTGCACAACTTCACGCGATGACGGAAACATTGTGCGCATGGCAGTGACGGATTGCTCAGTCACATCACGAACCATGGAACAGCACGTTTAGTCTGTAATGCATCATCCAGTGCCTGCGCGTACCATTCGACGCCGCTTACAGCAGAGTGGTCTGTCCGCAAGACGTCCATTGCTTCATCTACCCTTGACGCAGAACTATAGACGTCTCCACCGCCAATGCTGCGATGAAAGAAGGATGTGGACGGCAGAATGGAATAAAATTGTCTATACTCACGAGGCACGCTTCTGTCTGGAACACCACGATAGTCGGATTCGGGTCTGGAGACACCGTGGAGAGAGAATTCTGAACAGCTGCGTTATGCACCGCCACACTGGTCATGCACCGGGTATTATGGTATGGGGCGGTATTGGATAGCACTCTCGCATTCCTCTAATACGCATTGCCGGTACTTTAAGCAATTAGCGCTACATCGCCAAGGAATTATTACCCGTTATTCACGCACGTCCATCAGCGTTACATCGCCAAGGTATTGGAGCCAGTTGTCCTTCCTTACCTTCAGAGCTTGCCCACAGCCATTTTTCAACAGGATAATGCACGACCATACATGGCACCTATTGTCCAAGGGTTCTTCGTCAATCGCCAGATTGAATTGCTTCCCTGGCCGGCTCGCTCTCCGGATCTTTCGCCGATGGAAAACAGGTGGTCCATGGTTGCTGAACGATTTACCCGATTACATCCCAAGCTGCCACACCAGATCAACTTTGGCAACGTGTGGAAGCTGCTTGGTCTGCTGTATCCAAAGAACACATCCAAAGTCTCTTTGAATCAATGCCGAGGCGTGTGGCAGCGGTGACCTCCAACAATGGCGGCTACTCTGGATATTGATTCTGGAAGAACCACACTTCACAGAAGTCTATAAATTTAATCATTTGATACTTGGTCAATATGTTATCTACTAAATAAATTTTGTTGTGATATCTCTTGTCTTTCTTGGCGTTGCAATTTGGGTGGCCGGCAGTGTATATTAATTTATTTCTAGGTAATATAAACTGGGTATCAGAGAATTGCGAGATAGTGCAGTGCACAAAAATCAGCACAAAATGATGCACAAATATCAGGAAAATAAGAATCGCTCGCTTCCTCTGTTTAACAGAGCAATAGGATATAGACTATGAAAAGAAAGAAAGGGAAAATATTCCTGATGCATAGCGTTGTAGAAACATTAGGTTTTGTTAAAAATATGTTTACGGGTGCCCCTTGACGAAAGTTGGAGATTTTTGGCGTTACATGAACACTGAGTTTGTGCAATTCGGCTTTGTGTAGAGGCGACTTTTGGCGCAAATATCATCGCTACCCAAAGCCAAAATAACAAGTCAAAGAATTGCACAAACTCGGTATCCATGTACACATCGACCTGTTTCCACCTAAAAATCAATCCCTGAATTGCACAAACTAGGCATCGCGCACTCCCTTGACTTTGTCCATGTACCCATCGATTTATATTCACTTGAAAAGTCAAAGGAACAGCCAACAAAAAATATATAATCTTCATAAACTACATTTTAAATCAAACAATGAAATAACATAAAAAAGGAAATTCATTTTAGCATTACACAAAGAAAATATCCACTTACCTTATTTACAAATTTCGTGTCTTCAGTCAAACAAAATTCCTCAACAGCATTCAAAAACTTCCTAAAATTATCTGAACTAGAATCTGTATACTGGCGCCGCAGCATAAATTTGTAAGGTTTTTGTTAAACTAACAAAGTTTTATGTTAATTTCTCTTTCCTGTGAACTCTTATTTCAACTTCCCGTTAGAATGAGCGCGCGTTTCAGCTTTATGCTAATTTGAAGTGGAGCCAAGTTTTGTATTTAAAGGTTAGCGAGGAATTTCTCAGTGTGAGAGAGCTCTTAGTCTCAGATCACGTTGGTTCTATTCGACGTTTGCCTGATTAGCTAGTATTTAAGTTCTAAGCCTTAGTGCTGTTACTCTAATACTTATTGAAGTAATCTAAGTGCGTTAGTATTAGTCAAATCTTGCTACGCACCATTGATAGTTTAGAATAGAGGCCAACCTCGCGTTTAAAGCTCTTAATTTTCTACTCAACTTTATTTTAAATTATTTGATTGTTCAGTTTAGACCCAAGTGCGGTCATTATTTTCTGTTATCCCTTCCGAGCTGGGAAGTGGCTGTAAATAGTGGTTTAATAAAAGGGTAGTTTAAACCCTCTTACGTGCAGTTATTCTATCACTTACACAGAACATAGCTGCATTCAGCTCCCTGTTCGAGATCAGGACTTTGACACTGTTACTACAATGTTCGTCAAAAGTATGCACAGAACACTCAGTCCTGATAAATTCACAAAAAATAAGAGCCAAAAACATCCTTCGTAGTGACGGTATCCTCCGACGTTCGACCCGTACGCATTTCCTCCCTACAAATAGGACACTTATAATGGCTACCAAGTAAACCTTCATTTACACACCAGTCAATTAATATTTTCCCTCTTTCGTTCCAAATCGTACAGAAATTCAAATTAATCTTACCACATTCAGCCATTTTACCGTGTAAACTATGAAATAAGCAACGTACTTTCTAACCAACATCCAACATACAAACATCCAACACTTACTAACTCCATCAGGCAAATTCACCGCAATCACGCAACCAGTTACGTCATAATAGGGTTTCCATAACATTCAACTACTCAGGTTACCATAAATGAAACTACCTGGCGATAAATGAAACAACAACTTAGCTATAATCCAAGGGGCACCCTTCAATAGTTTTTCAGAGCAGGAAGCATGAAATGTCAGATAAGCCCTCTTAGTGATTCGAATTCTGACCTTCCATTTGTAATTGGAATGGCTACTACTTATACTACAGGAATCTGGACAGGGAAAAGGGAAGGGGCACCAGAATTTTGTCGGTGATTTTACAAGTATTGTTCCGCCGCACTCTTATACCTGCTGCACGCGCAGTCAGTCCGCACTACAAGCCGACCCACCGAAATATTTTAAAGATATTATTTACATCAAAGTTGAACATTTTCACACCGAGTAAGCAATTAGACGCTGATTATATAATTAAAAGGTATACAAAAGTTGCAATGATCGTAACAGATGGATGTATTATTTATAACCTCAAATATTTATGACCTCAAATATCAGTATAAATCACAATATTGTGCTGCCACATATAACTAATTACGGCTAGCGGTTTAAATGTATGACTAATTGCTTCCGTTAGCAAAGTTATAATGATCTTAGAGCATACTGGCCAGCATCATAATATATTGTTGCGTGCGTACGGGTTCGTTATGGATTGAATGCACAAGTCGTTAAAAAGTTAATAAAATTTATTCTTTTCACAAGAAATAAAACAAAATGCTGAAATATTTCCTCCGAGACATTCGGGCAATATCACAATATCTCAACGTTTTAATCATCACTAGAATATTCTGGTATAATTTATTTTCTCGATTTCTCTGGGTAGCAAAACAGTACAATTACGAGATATTGATTTATTAAATATTAAATGCACGCGCTCTTGTATTTTTACTTTCTCTTAAATTTCGTCATGCGCTGCGTTTCACGGGAAAATAAAACAATTTTAATTACAATTCTAAATAAATAGCTAAATAAATACAAAATCCGTAACAATACAAATTTTTTTTGTATTGCTTGTAAGTCCGCATCTGTTTGCAATTCCTTTTCCTAACTTTTAATTGTCAAAAGTAATAATAAACATACAGCACTTTTCTTGGTTACCCAAATTTTGGTAGATTATAAGATTTTCTAAGGCTCTAGCGTTATTTTTATAAAGATATTCATGTTTTCAAATGCATTAGCTCTGATGAACTTAAATTCTACTTTTGAAATAGTACTTTACTGTGTTACGTTACGGCGTTTTTAGTTAATTTTGAAAATAGCAGTGCCATCTTTTTACAGATATTTCTTTGGATTAAGATGTATGCATATTGTTCAATCTCTTTTAACATGGATTTGTCGCTTTTACGCAATTTAGTAACATATTTTAAACTTATTTACATTAATTGAAATGAATTTGGCTTATTTCTTCAAATAATGAAAATAATTAAAACAGCAGCGTTTGGGCCAATGTGCTCATCATTGTAGAACGTTCTATCTTGGGGTATATATTATAATATTTTAGAACGATATTTCATGCATAAGGTATGTATGTAGTTGTGATTCATTATTGGCTTTCCAATTATTATCTACATATACCACTATTATGCCACTTATACCAGGAGGGAAATGTAGTAATTATTTTATATTCGCGAGACTTAAAGGACGACAGGTCAGAGGCACGAGACTTACACCAAATTCCATGTGGCAAAGAATTATCTTTCACATTTTATTTAGACGTGTCTGTAGAGACATTGAGCAGTAAACATGAAAACAAAATCAAATATACTCTCGCCAGGATTTCAACCACAGTTCTTCTAGTGATAGATGGACGTGTTTATCATTTATACTACGCTGGTAGATGTGGAAATATGCAATAATTATTTACTGTACACTAAACCGGATTTCTAAAGTGCTACCAAAATGGTTTAAAAAAAGGTCTGAAATTAGACGATGTAAGTTCTGTAAAAATGAAACTAAAGAGATGTAGATATGAAAGAGGTACTATGTATAGGTTACACTATTGTCATCTAGAACAGCAAAGTTATCAGTCTATCAGGTAAGAGGCACGAGAGTTCGGCTAAATTCTATGGCGCGAAGAATTAATTATCTTTCACGTTTTAGTCAGAAGTGCCTGTAGAGACATGAGACATTACAGAGCAGTAAGCATGAAAAAAATCAAATATGGTCTAGCTGAGATTTCAACCAAAGTTCTTCTAGTGCTAGATGAATGTGCTGATTGTTTACGCCATGACATAACTGACGGCTGTGGAATGTGGTTCGAATGCAACTTTTTTAATAGAATAGCTAAAATTCATTTACTGATTTATGTATCACATATATTACTCCTTTAATTTCAAATATACCATGGACTCTTCAATGAGTCCGAAATATTTTGCTTTACTTTCCCTGTTACTTTTGTAAACTTCGCAAGTAAGTTAGTACATTTAAGCTCAGAGTTCCGGATTTCAAACGAGAACCCTTGACAGCGTTCCCTGGCTGGTCACTCTATTGCTTCTACCTGCGAATGAATTGTTTAATCGGCTTTAGCTTCACTAACCGCAATAGCTTCGTGAAAATACTAAAGCCTGAATCAAAGCTTATGTAGGCGAGTATTATTTTGGTAGTATTTATTACCTGAACAGTTATTCTAAGTTTTTCGCAAATTGCAGTTTCTATTTCTGTTATCAGTTTTGATTTGATGTTACTGTTATTAGTTCTTAGTTATCCGCTTTGCATTAATGTTATCAGTTTCTATTACTGGTATACATTTTTCATGTAGGTCCTCACTATAAAGCATAGTCTACCTGCGTGCATTGCTCGGGATAAAGATAAGTCCTGCTAGGAATCGCGAATGCATAGACTGTTTACCTTCAAACGATGTATACCACTGATCCTAACGACAACTCATATCACTGTCATAAGCACGAAACAGATCTAAATGCGAAGCTGTAATGGAGAATATATGGCATCTAAGTTCGTCACTACAGATTAACAATCACTGCTTCAATTTCAAATAATTTAGCTTCTCTTAAATTCTACTCATATCTTCCAATTCTTCTAAGAGCCCACCATAGACTTGGCCCTGCTTTAGAAGCCTTATGTCAACTATAACAAACCAGATGCCACCATTAAAGGACTCAAGTCCCTAGTTTCCGAAACAACAATGCAGTAGGCGTTTAACATTCTAGGATTTAAATTTTCTGTCCTCTTTTCTACTTCACAGAACAACCGAACGAAACCTAGTATAAAGTGTCTAATGTCTATGGAGTATATATTAATTTCTACAATGTTTATTGTTTATGTAATATTTACTATTATATATACATAAAATGTTTGTACAATTTTAGAAAGATTTTGATAAAGAATTAAAAAAATAAATGAATTAGATTAAAAGTTTCTTGAACAATATTATTATTGGAAATGAGAAATATCGTCTGGTATATTTAAATTAATTTTTCTTGCAAAATAACGCATATGCATTGGAAGATATGTTTTTGCGCTGTATGAAGAGAAATTTACCTACTCTATAATTGAAAAACGTTGTGAAATGCATGGTATTAAAATGTCGAAGGACAAACTAAACAAAATTATTAATCGGAAAGGGAGAAATCTTCAAGCATTACTTCTCCTTGGAAGGAGACTCCAAACGAAGAGAAAGTACGTATCGTTTCTAATGTTTCTAAACTTGAATACTTGGTAGCAAGAGAAAATCCGCTCAATTTTTAAGTACATCTGCAACAACAATAAATGAAATAATAACACAATTTGCAACTTGGAAAAGCACAAAAACATAATGCTCACCAAGTTTTGCTGAGGTATGTGGTTCAACCAAAAATAATTTGCAAAACTCTGTATGAAAACTATTTAGCGGGAGGTAAATGGAAATACGTTATAATTCTTAATGTAGCATGGGTTTACCTAAATGACTGAACCAAAAAAAGAAGGTCTTTTTATTATTGAAAATAAAGAGAAACAAATGTGCAAATCTGGTTGAACGTTTTATATTTACAGAAGAAATACAATTTCTTTGTCCGAATAACTTTCAACGAGTGCAGCAAGTCATACTTCGAAAAGTGCCACTGCACTGCTTGAAAAAATAAAGGAATGATACAGGTATATCGCATACATACCTTGTTTAGAGCTATTAGGTTATATCGATGCAGGAAACTGAAGAAATCCGCAATGCCTTCACCGAGATTCGAACTCTGGACCTCCCGAATACACGTTCAGCTAGATTCCAGTTATATCGCGAAAGCACGAAGAAAGATGTCAGAAAATACCTTATAACCTTTTCAACGTATTTCTGCGAAATCTACTGACGCTTTTCTTCTGGATTAGTGTGACTTTGGTCTCTCGAAAAAAGCCCTTTCTAGTTGCAAATCCACCACGACCCATGAACTCTGAAAAGCAGTTGAAGAGAAATGGAAATGAATATGTTTGGAAATTTTACAAAAAGCCCTTCTACGATGAATATGACGATGCAGACTTATAGTCTACAAAAAAGGTTATAAGATCGGACATTTATAAAAGATACTCTTTACAATTTAAACGCTAATTAAACGGCTCAGAAATCTTTCTAAAAATGTGTAAACACCACCTGTATTAAGGACTATATATATCTATGATTAATATATTCTTTTGCATCTATAAGAAATGTACTGAATCACTGGACTATACAGAATGTTCATAATTTGGGGAAACTTTAGGCATTTTGAAGCAGGAATAGTGAAAAATGAGCAATGCTCTCACCGAGATTTAAACCTCGGACTTCTCGAATACGCGCCGAGTCTGCCGGCCATTACACCATGAAGGCGTGCTAAGAAGGCGGGAGCAATACATTATATACTTCCCTTTTAAAAGGGCGACTGGGGATTAGGGGACCCAATCGCCAAATCCTGGTGGTGGAGAATCATTATCCACCACCGTTTTTAGTTCGGGTGCCACTGTAGACATATTAGGTTATTTAGAAGGAGACGTGAAAAATAAGCAGTGCCCTAGCCGGGACTCCAGCCTTGAACCTCTCGAATACACGCGGAGTGTGCTGACCACGAAAGTGTTACCACTCGGCACCACAAAAGCATGTTAAAAAGGCGGGAGAAATACTTTATATACTCCTCCTTTTAAAGGACGACTGGGGATTAGAGGACCAAATCACCAAATCTTGGTGGTGGAGAATCTTTTTAGTTAGGGCGCCACTGTAGAGTCATTTTTTTTTGATGCTGAGAGACTTGAAAAATAAGCAATGCCCTCGTCGGGACTCGAACCTCAGACCTCTCGAATACGCGCCGAGTGTGCTGGCTATTACATCAGGAAATCATCCTAAGAAGGCGGGAGAGATACCTTATAAATTTATTCATCGGATAAAAACATGTTTTAAATAATACAGAATTAGGAAAAAAAGACTGCTGTATTTTATTTAGCACGTCAAAGAATTTTATAGTAATAGACTTTATCATGAGCACCATTTGTTGCTCGGAGAATATAAAGTCTGTTATCGATTTCTTTCCAGAAGTTATTAAGTATTTGCTGAGTCCCAGTAGCTATTTCTGTGGGAATTCGATTTGTTTTAAAATTCTTCGATGCTGCTAATCTCTGCAGCATTAACTTGTTCTTCAGGCATTCCCAGAAAAAGAAGCTGAGTTATGTGACGTTCAAAAAACGGGATGGCACTGAAATTGGTCCAGCTCTACCATACCTTCGAATGTTTGATCGAGGAACACGTACATTTGTAGTCCAATGACAGGGAGCAGCATGCTGCTAGGCAAAAACGTTTGGCTATATTTCTTTTAATTGTGGTTCCGAAAACAATCTCAGAGCATCGAAGTAATTATCTGAATTAACTGGTCTGAAATTCAGGGAACTAAAAATTGTATGTATATAAATTATTTGCTATTATTTTGTAAAATTACCTTAATTTTGTTATTCCATGGTTATTGTACATCTATAGTCTGTAAAACATCTGCAAATAATGAAGTATCAGCATCATATATATATATCAATCAAGTATAAGTAATGGAGACTGTTCTTCTGTTAAATATTAGTGGAGAAATTATACCCATCTTTCGAAACATCTTAAAGTTCAAAATGTCCTAGGAAATGGAACAAAATATCTTATGTAAATTTCTTACTAAGACTGTCAGGACTGAGTGTTCGGTGCATACTCTTGGCAAATATATTCGTGAAATACTTTAAGTCCTGATCTTGAACAGGGAGCTGAATGCAGCTATGTTCTGTGGTAGGAAACTGTGGTTAAGTGGTGGAAGAACTGCACTTAAGAAGGATTCAAAATCCTCTTTTATTAAACCACAATTATATACAGCCACTTCTCAACTCGGGAGGGATACAGAAAATAACGACCGCCACTTGGGTCTAAACTGAACAATCATATAATTTAAACTAAAGTTAAGTAGAAATTAAATCGTCCTTGCTCACAGAGCTATAAACGCGAGGTTGGCCTCTATGCTAAATGGTGCGTAGCAAGATTTAACTAATACTAACGCACTTAGAATTAGTTCAATAAGTAATAGCGTAAGAGCGCTACGGCTTAGAATTTAAATACTAGCTGGTCAGGCGAACGTCGAACAGAGTAGCAGTGGTCTGAGACTAAAAGCTCTCTCACACTGAGAGGTTCCTACCTCTCGCTTAAATAGAAACTTGGCTCCACTTCAAATTAGCATAAAGCTGAAATGCGCGCTTATTCTCACGGAAAGTTGAAATAAGAACAAATAGGAAAGGGGAAATTAAAATAAAACTTTGTTAGTTTAAACAAAACCTTACAAGACTCAATAAAAATATATCAGAGATAGAATTTAATACGTTTGATCCATATAAAGACCTTAGGCAGGATGTCATCTCCGTGCAGAGTAGATATACATTTGCGTTGCTGTTAGGCTGGCGTAATAATAAAAAGGCTTATTTTAAACTTTAGGTTCCACCCTTTTATCTAACAGCTAAATGCGTAGGAACCTCATGAACAGCTAAGCGAATAATCGCTTTAGTTCAGGAACAGAGACCTAAACTCTAGAAGAGTTAATTACCCTTTATTGCTCAAAATAAGAATTGACAGATGGTTCCTTTCTCAGAGCGTACAGCAAAGCCTCCACTTGGGCTTCAACTGAAAATAATAACTACGGCTTAACTAATGCTTAACTAAAGAGATATAGCTTAAGCTATCATAATTCTAAGTAGTTGGCCCTTAAATATTGAATAAGCTAGCGAAGCGATCAAAAGCCTGAAATACGGCCGAGCGTAGGAATAGCTTAGAGAGTCGTAGCCGAAAGGGAAACACGTGCTAATTACTCTATCTCAGTCAGTGGAACTTCGACTTAAATAACTACTCTTACTCATTAGCATTAAACGCTATTCTAAAAACACATTCTGGTAGGAAATTGTAAGCTGAAAGTAGAAGGTACAGGACAGTGACTTAAATTAAAAATAACTGTTAAAAACGTAGGATAAACCTTACAACTTTCACCTGAGTATGTTGTTACTGTACTTAGAAGTTATAATGGAAAGCTAAGTTGTTTGTTTGTTCGTATGGCTGTATAAGTTGATAGCCAACGTAGTGTGAACCTGTGCAAATTTTAGATTTTAAATGCTGCATGTATGAAACTATAAGAACAGAATTAAAACCTTTTATTTTTTTCGCTTTGACTGTGATAACTGTTTTAAAAATCTAAGTGAATTACAGATAGAAAATATGGAAAACTACTGCCTTATTTATACTTTTAATAACTTACTACCTTGTTTAGTGCTATTCTTCTTTTTATTATAGAACTTTTTCTGACGGTCCTTAGTTGAAATTCAACGAAATGCTAGTTTAAAAACAGTCTATGCCCTTGGGATTTTCAAACACTTTCACCCCCCCAAACTAGTTGTTGAAGCACATTCCAAATTAAATTTTCTAAACTTTTTCTTTCTTATTGGCAAGCACTGCTAAAAAGTATTTTGAAGCCTTGACCGCTTTATTTGTTTTACGAAACGGTTGGAAAAGTAAGCAAGTAATAATAATAATCTGAAAAAAGAAATAATGGGGTAAAAACTTATTTTCTCTAGCATTTTATGGATACTTGACGTCGAACTCCACTCTTCCTGTAATATAGTTTGTTTATAATTTGCATACTGTTATAAACTAAAATGTTATTCCTGTAGCTTTTATAATCTGTAGGAGCTTCTTAAATACTATAAAAATGTCTGCTACCCGACAAATTTATGAATATCCATTTTTTACTACTTTCATTCACATGTTTGTTTAAATTATTTCTCAATGTTTTGAATTACGCTAAGGAAAAAAGATGGAAAGATGTATATATGAGAGTTATTATATAGAAACCATAAGTCCATTTGTAGACACATTAAGTTATTTGGAAGCAGGAGACATGAAAAATGAGCAATGCCCTTGCTTGCACTCGAATCTCCGACCTCTCGAATATGCGCCGAGTGTGTTGACCATTACACCACGAAGGCATGCTAACAAGGCGGGAGAAATACCTATATACTTCTCTTTTTAAAGGGCGATTGTGGATTAAGGGACCCATTCGCCAAATCCCGGTGGCGGAGAATAATCATCCGCCACCTTTTTAGTTCGGGTGCCACTGTAGAGACATTAGGTTATTTAGAAGCAGAAGAAATGAAAAATGAGCAATGCTCTCATCGTGACTCAAAACACAGACCTCTAGAATACACGCCGAGTGTGCTCACCATTACACCACGAAGATATGCTAAGAAGGCGGAGAAATACCTTATACATTTTTCTCAAAACCAAATTTATATCAGTTGTTTGGTTCCTTGAGAAATTTCCAAACGGTTAATGCTCACAGATGATTATCCGCAAAGCAAATATTCACATGGTTAAAACCCTCATAGATAAAACCCCACATTGAAAGAAGTGCATATTTATTATAGCCCACATGGATAAAGCCCATACGAGTAAAAGGGCGCATTCAGTATACATCATAATTATTATGAATATTGAATATATTTATGACTGTAATTACAGTAAATGGAATGTTTCAGTTGTATTAAATAGATGTTTGATATTTTACAAATATGTCATCTTATCCATGCGTTTGTTTATCTTTATGAGTTTTTATGCATATGGACTTTTAACTGTTTTTAGATGTGTCGTGTGAACAATTATGACTGCGAGTTCTTCCTGTGGGGTTTTGTCATGTGAACTCTTATCTGATGACTCAATCCTTCATGTATATTTTTCTGGAAACAGTTTTTTCAGATTTTAGCTTAGCGCCAATGAAATTTTTATATGTATCAGAACAAACAACAAGGAATTTAATAAGAAACAACAATTTAACAAGAAATATATGCAGCTATGGGAAAAAATCCTCCTATGCTAAGGAAAGAAAAACTGCAGTCAGTATCTTCATAGGTTATATTAAGTAAACTGTCTTCTTGTGCAATGATAATTTTATAAATTTGAAGATGAAATAAACATATTATTTTGGCACCATATTAAAAAATAATAATAACCACACAGGCATTTTAAGTCTCAAAAAATTAAATATATATATATTTTTTCGAAATTTAGAGTTGTTATCTCATTGATTTGTGAGACGATGTGTTTATTATTCAGGCATGTGCACAGCCATACTTAAAAATGAAACTTGCAAGATTCTCCTTCCCTTGTGTATATGATTTAAATCAAAATTGCAAAATATACGGGGTTTATCTGATTAAGAGAAAGGATGTCTTTATGGAGAAATCAAAAAAAAATTGATTCGTATTCAGGTTACACATGAAGAAAATCGCAAAATATCCACCTATCACCAGGCGTTAAAATACCAGTGTTTAACATCAAGGCCACCTTTGCTTTCTAAATTAAATTATCTGCATTTGTTGGGAGACTGTTACAAGGACTGGATTAATTGCTAGCTGGGTATCAGAATGTGTGCGTTAGAGATGAACATAAACTCTAATTTCTCTAAACAATATTCTTGATTTAACGCCTGTTTTAAATAATGGTCTGAAACATTCAAAACATGACTTCAGATCTAGCAATAATTCGCTTTACGTCTGATGGGATTATTAGCTCTAGATCAAGTAAAATTTCAGATAAAGGGAAAAAAGATATTTATCTACCTTTTTCAAAGAGCCAACTGGAATACAAAAGTAACAACAGCAAAGTAAAAAAAAAAACTAAACATTTATTTTCACGTCAGCTAAAAGATAGTGGAAATTAGAAGCGTTAAGAAAAGAAATTTCTTGCGAGACGTACAGAAAGCAAAGACATAAATGGTTTGCAAGTCACAGTTTCAATTTAAGACTTAAAAGCCGGGCTTCGCTACCAAGCGACTAGTAACACAATTTCGGTTAAAAACAAACTTATCAACTTGTAGCACAGTTTTAAAGGCAGGCAGCTTTAGCACGGCAGAGTACCACAGGAGGGGTTTCCAGATCTGGCTGCTCGAGGTTTCCTCAACACGATTTATTATTACTCCAACCTCCAAAGGCTATCCGAGGGCCACCACCCTCAGAGGGGTTTTAATGTTACATGAGTACGTTTATAAAAAGTCAAAGTGCAGTGGTGGACGGCGAGCATCCACCGAAAATCAAACTCACAAGATTGACATCACGGTCAATCTGCATTGACCGAGGAGAGCCCATTAAACCTCAGACAACCTTCCATATCAACCATGTAACGTCCCCACAATCAAGGGGCAGAGAAGACAGTACCAGTACGGTCCCTGCCAAGTCTGAGTCTACCACCGAATAAACGATGGCTCTAGTCCTGTGAAGACTGTTTATTTACCACAGAAGTCCAGGTTGTCTAGACATTGGTCTAGCTAGTTACTGAATAAAACCCTCAGGTCTCCTCCCATAAAATGGTCGGCTCCGGGAATTCCTACCAATCAATCCCCAGGGATGGTGCCCGACATAATCAGCCCAGGCGAGCCTGGTTACCAGCGGGGCCTACGAGAAGGCCTATGTCGGAAGCGGGCAGGAGAGGCTACGTGGTGAGCGTCACTGTCCCTGCAGCTGCACCCATTCTCAGAAGGTTCAGATGGAACCCCGGGTCTCCTCCCATAAAATGGTCGGTTCCGGAAATCCCATCCTTTCCAACTTCAAGGGAGTACAACTACTCCTCGCCCTTCAGCATGGCTGATTGAGGTTGACAACTCTCTCTCTAAACCTTGACTCTCGTTCACTATTTAAACTCACTGCATTTACATTTTCTATTGCAGCAGGGGAAACAGCAGAGGTATAGGAAAGGTTATACGTAAGAAAAAATATGTTAATTAAAATAAACCTTAAAGTTTTAACAGTAATGTTTTATAAAAGTGAAGTTTTCTAAATATATGCCAAGAAATCTGTGAAACTCATTTACAGAAATTGGGATTTTATTAGCATATTAAAATTTAAATATTGTTTTCGCCGCCCAAACAGGAGAGTGGCTCGTGACTCTGATTACCGTACCGAAGAGACGGGGTTCGAATCCCGGAGAAGGCATGGATGTTTGTAAATGTACAGCGTCTTTGCTAAATGGGGGGCATATATGGCGAGCCTAATGTTCTCTTGTGTGGATTGATGGTAGAGAAAGAGGACTGGAAGATCCTTGGACCCATACCTGAGTGCTTTTCCTCAGAACTTAGAGGGAAACTGGGCAAAATCATACTGTCACCTATATGGCGCTCAAGGCTCTTGCCAACAACAGACGCAGTCTTGTACTCCTTGCCGCAATGAATTTCGTGAGCTTGTTCTGATGTCAGAAAAACGAGACTAGTTACAAAAATAGCAAATATTGTTTTCACTAAGTAACATTTTCTTTTCCGAGCTAAGAACGAGATGCGGGTTAGGATTGGATTAAATGATTTGTTATAGTACTGCGCACTAGAGCTATTTGCCTGAAGGGAAAGATGCCTTCGTGGAGGACTTCTAAGGAAAACTAGCTTGTATTATTGTTGCAAGTGAAGAAGTTACGAGAATTGGTGAGTTAGTTGCTTAGAAAGATGTTGATTCAAAATAACTGAACATTGCAAAATTGTGTAATCAGCTATTCGCAGATTGAAATTGTGTTTCTGAAACTGTTAGATTTACTTGCTATTATGTAACTTGCTTCGATAAAGACAGTTTCGTTTTCGAAGAAACATCCCATGATGAAAGATCTTAGCACAAAACTATCTCTCTAAATCATTATACATAACTTTAAAAAAGTAAATTTAAAAGTGCCGGAATCAAAAGAAAACTTGATAGCTTTCATTCCAGCATACTGATTAACAAACACTCGTTGCATAATGGTACCTGAAACACAGAAATGTTATAATGTCTTACTGAAATAAAATTGAAAACTGTGAAATTTAATTTAATTTCAAGTGGCTGAGTCTTAAAAATAAATAAATAAAAATTGGAAGATTGAAATTAATGAATACTAAGTTCACTTTGTTAAACTAACACCTGGAATTCAGCTACCGAGAAAAGTGAAGAAATAAAAATATAAACGCAACAAAAATTGATAATATGTAAATGAGGCTTCATTGGGGAAAAAGTTTTAAATACTGTTTGTCTCCAAATGCTCTTCAAAAAACAAATTTGTAATCACTGAGCATTTCGATCATCTTGAACTCTGTTCGTGCTTGTCATTGTAATTGCAGCTATCAATGAAATTAATGAACTTCTGCCGGTCAGTTTAAAGAAAAATTCAGTTTAGTACAGTATCTGAAAATTATCTATGCAGTAAATTCCTGACTATCCAGGGACGGATTAAAGGGTGTCTGCCTAAACAAAGCGTTAAATGTTTTAGTGTGGAATGATAGAATAATAGCTATCACAAACCACCAGCAAAAAATGTCTACTGAAAGTACCTAAAGGAAGAAGAAAGTGATAACAGAAGTTATGCAAGTAATCTATATATATATATATAGAAGAAAGTCTGTTTGTTTGTCCGCTAATAACTCAGTCACTACTATAGCTATCGTTACCAAACTTTCTACAATTCTTTTCTGGGTCCTGGAAAAGGTCTACGTCCACTTTTTTTCCCAAAAGGTAGCAAAATTAGAGATATTAATAATTAAAAACTCAGAAAAACGATAATTTTCGCCCTGATTTTTCCGAGTGGCAACAGTCTCGCAAGCTGGAGATAACAATCTGCTTTATTTCGAAAGTTGTTGCCACTGCTCGCTTTCAAATCCTACAGTTTGTTAATAACTAAGTTTTACGATGAAATAAAAATAGCGTTGACAAACATTACATACATTATTCCTGATTGCAAAAATTCGTGGGAAGTCATTTCGACTATTCCTATTTTCGTACGACTTCAATCAGGGGAAATATTAATTAAAAATTCTGAAAGCGCTAAGAATATCTGTTTGTTTGTTCGCGTTATTGATTTCTGATCAATTACATCAATTTTTTGCCACATTTAATCGACTAAAATTGAATATAGATGAAATAGTAGATGGAATTTGAGCTTTTACGACCATTTGATTGGAAAGACATAAAATCATTAGAAACTGCGTATCATTGCTGCTGATATAATGAGTAAGAATTAGCTTATTTTCTTATCGAAATTTTTTATGTGGATTTCATATCGCATCAGACTAAAAAATGCGTTGACTATGAATCATATTTGTTGCATCGTTATTAGAGAAGGATTACAGTGATATCGTTCTCTCTGTTATTAGATGTATTACTCTCAATCTAACTTAACTGGCATGGGGTACGTCCGCTAGTATCATAATATTTAGGACTTAATTTTAAACACAATATTACGTAATTTTAATTGTATAAAATTCACAACATTTAAACAATGTAAAATCATCCATTAAAAATAAACTGCTCAAACGTAAAAAATAAATAGTGTGTACGACATAAATTAATCTTTCTGACACTGATTCCTATCGAAGTAACAAATCATGTAAATATTAAGAAAAAAAAATGTGGGAAAGAAATATGGACAAGGATAGTAAGAGATAGACAGAGAAAGAAAGGTGTACACGGGGCAGACGGAAAGAGAGAGAACTTTGAATACTGGTTTGATTTGTGTAACAAAATAAACATATGCTCTGAATTAAATTTCTTGAAAATACAGATAAATTATTAACACTATTTTTTGATAATTATAGTATGCGTTATTCCTTATTTCTGTGTTTTTTAACTTCCTTCAGATTAATTGTGATTTTGGGTTAATATTGGACGTTGCCACAATTGTCTTGCTAATTTGTGCTTCACTGTGCAATTCTGGCTTTTGTAAAAAGACAACTACCAAGTCCATTATATTCATATTGCCACATTTTACAAAAAATCTTATTAAATGTTTTTCGGCTGTATTACATTTAAGGTCAGGTACTCGTTTTGGAATTTAACCGAAATGAGTGCACATGTTAAAGAACTTAACATTAAATGGCCTGTTGAAAGGAAGTCAGATGGCTGTTGTTGTATTTTGTCCATGAATTTTATTAAAGAATGGTTGCCAGTGCTTCAGGAAGGTTGGACTTCTATTTTCGATCCTAGTTTTGAAGAAGACAGCCCCGAGGGGCGGGCCGACGTCTCCCACCCCTCTCCCCATCCACCGAACCACACGAGAGGACTTTCAGCTCATCCTATATTTAGAGTGCCACCATGCCTCAAAGACACTATACATTTTCAAACTTCCATGCCTTCTCCGGGATTCGAACCTGGGCCCTTCCGTACCGCATTAGACTCTCTTAACTCTTCTGGTCGGCGCAAATCAGGTTGCCAAATTAAGATTTAACATTGACCAGACATAGAAGCCTGGTACGAAATGCAGAAAATCGTGGAATGTAAATCGCTGGCCATCAATATCTGCCATCATCACAACTTGCGATTTTTTTACGATCTGGTGCACAATAGGCAGGTGGCTAATTCTAATGCGCAGCAAAAATATCAGCAGTTATTGACAGAAATGTGTGATACTTCTTTCGCAAATGAAGCAAACTCCATTGATGGAACACAGCAAAAACTTTAGTTAACACTTAAAATGGCGACATACAAACAAGCAGAGAAAACATATTCTAAACTATTTAAAAATAAAATATAATTGCATTCTTCGTGCGTTTAAAACGTTGCCATTCAGATACATATTAATGTTCGTCTATTTAAATTGTACAAAAGATTAAAAACAATATTTAAAGCTGTTACAAATGATGTAATGTTACGTGGCAGTATGTAATGTTACGTACGAAATGCTAACATTGTGTTATGTAGCGATTTTTAGTTAGTTTAGAATTTTGGATTAAGATGTAGTTAATTGCAGTTTATTTGTTAATTAATTATTGTGTGAGTAAAATTATATGCACTAATTTATGCTTATTCTAAATATTTCTTCACGAGTTGTATTGCTTACGTTATTGAATCAATTATTTTTATGCGAGTTAAACAGAGTTCTCATTCTTACGTTACGCGTTCGATTGTAATAGCTTTCGGGAAAAGGAGACAATGGGAAATTGGTTGCTTTCTGCGTAATATTTGAAATTTAAAAATACTTCCTTTTTATTCACATGGATGAAATTTATACCTTTTAGAGAGAAAAAATTTAGCTTTCTTATGAATCTACTTCCATGACTGTACGTCGCTCCGTTGGAGAATTATGCCCATTTAATTGCTAAAATTGTTGAATTTCGTGTCTAAAAATTTATTCTGCTAAAAGGGTCTTATTCGAGCACTTCATTCGTCCAAGGTCGTGTACAGCGTTCGGTCGGGAGGTAGGGTTGTTACATTCTTTCCCTCACCCCTCTATGTTGGCGAAGGGGGTAACGAGGGTGGAATTTTTTTTGGTGTGTAGAAGGAAAAACTAAGTTTTCGCAGCACTGTTTTGTGTTTGGCGAGATTTGCATACTAATTCACCAAATTTGGTGATTTTCGAAAATTCTGGATTCTGGACGATTAAAATCGTCGTGCAAGGCCATGCTCGGCCCTTTTGCCTTGGATTCACAGCTGTAAGAAGACCCTGCATTTTTCTTCCTCTGGAAGAGCCGATGTTGACCCGGGGTGTCCGGTAGTGGACATGTTTACGTCTTGCTGGCTTCAAGTTAAGGGGGAGATGAGGAATATGATAAAGATGTACATCTAAGAAGATCTGGTGAAGCCTACTCCTCCGCACTTTACCATCCCCGTGTAGGAGTCTATAATGTTGTTTTTTTCTCATCGAATCAATGCGTTAACACCATAGTGGATGCAACTTGAATCCAGCATCCGGCTTCTTCCTGATCGGTCACTTAGATCCGAGTACTACCATCAACTCGCCAGGATGGGTCTAGTTCCGAGAATTGCAAGTTTACACCTTCTTCACATCGGTATATAGGTCCAGTTTTCTATGTTCCCAGTTTCCTATGTATGCAGTTTTCCAGTTCGAAACATCTATGCTTTTTCTTCATCTTCCTACTGGGATGGGCCGTCAGGAATGCTAACATCATCTCTGTGTGGGTTAGAATCTCGCCCAGCTTCGGGCTTCAACTTCAAACGGCTGCTCGTCAGGAGATTGTTCCATTTAAGTTCAAGATTGTCACTAGCGATGCTCAATTACGTTTCAAAATTCTTCCCTTCAAGTGAGTTCAATCTTTGATTGTTCCTTTCACCGGAAATTTTAGCACAGCATTCAACCTAACTTCCGTGAACATGTCTCCTAAATAATAAGGCTAATTAAAATATTGAATTGATTCGTGTAATTGAAGAAAAATTTTCCAGTTATGAATTATTAAAGTAAGGAGTAATTATATGTATATTTAATTTCTATTAAATTCT
>KK121646.1:0-16074 GCA_000611955.2 Stegodyphus mimosarum | reverse complement strand
ATATATATATATATATTTGATTCAGAGTATTTTCTTATGATGTCTTGTGTAATGTTCTTAACACCAGTACTCCTGCTTGGTCTTAGGGGTTGTTCGGGTTAAGTTGGGGAAAGGTTAAACACAACGCAATGAAGATTTGGTTTTTGATATTATTGTAGGCAATTTATTTAATTTCAGGTTTCAATTGTAACAGTTAGTAATTTAACTTAGTATTTAACGTCTGGTACCATAAGACCAGAACATTTGGTGCCGCGACCACCAGAACAATTGTATGCATCGAATGCTTCTTACATTATTACATTTATAAAATCCACTTATAAACAAAGAGGTTCTAAATATTGTTGCGTGCGTATGGGTTCGTAATGGACTGAATGCACAAATCGTTAAAAAGTTAATAAAATTTATTCTTATCCCAAGAAATAAGACAAAATGCTAAAATTTCCTCAGAGATATTCGTCCAATATCGCAATATCTCACAGTAGTTATATTTTAAACTACTAAAACGTTAAACAGAACTCAAACTCAAAACACAGAGAAAGCTAATCCGATCTCACAGCATATTC
Source organism: Stegodyphus mimosarum (assembly GCA_000611955.2). Taxonomy (NCBI): domain Eukaryota; kingdom Metazoa; phylum Arthropoda; class Arachnida; order Araneae; family Eresidae; genus Stegodyphus; species Stegodyphus mimosarum. The sequence goes on along the minus strand of KK121646.1, from coordinate 15,511 downwards.
GCTACAATAAATAACAGGGCTAAGTAAACACTTACAGTTCGCTTAAAATAACTGAGCTGAGATGTTTTTTCGCCAGCTTTTATAAGCTTTTTAATCATGCACGAGAGCATTCTTCTACATTCTATTCTCGACGTTTCTGGAAAGCAAAAGCAGTTACAAGATATCTATTTGTTAAATGCCTGTGTTCCTATATTTTTACTTTTTCGGCGTAGCTTTCTGTTAAAATATGTCACGCGCTCATTACACGGGGAAATAAAACAATTTTAATTATAATTCTACCAAAAATACCTAACTAAATACAAAATTCGTAACATTATTTTTATTTAAAACCTATATTTGCTATCATAAGTTTTATTACAAAGGATATTTTACAAATGCCTTTCGGACCCTTTGCATGTCTACAATATAACATTCTTGCGAACGAAACGAGTTATTCTGGATATCTGCGATAAATATTGTTTTATTCTAAATTAGTTTTTGTTCCAAGCTGAATGCCCATACTGTGAGAAGACACTACCCCAAAATTTTATTAATTTTTCTTAGAACTTCTATTTGCTCTAACCTGTACAAATTCCTCACTATTTGCCTTTTCCTTCCCAGTATGTAATGCAATAAAAGAACTTCTTTAAGTTGCAATGTGTTTGGCAAGAAACAGAAACAAGAATGTGGACCACATTAAGCGTATTAGTAACACAAATGGGCGTCAAGGTTCATTAGCAACACTAGAATGTACGTTCATTATTTTAATTCCCAAAGCATCTATAGAAGCAGACGACGCAGATGACTCTCAAAGGACTCTTTTTCGCAAATATTTAAAGGTTATTCAGCCTATTTCACCTGAAATGACTCATGAAAAGAATAAAATAATGCTGCTAAGAAAGGAACAAAAAACTGAAATTTTTAAAGAAAAATAATTTTCAAAGAAAATTAAATAGAGTAGTGCCTTGGAATAATATTGTTAAGAATAAGTATCTCTGAAGCCATTATTTATGAATAAATTTAGTATTTAAGTCATTATTGCTTTTGATATGTTTTATACCTACATTATATTTGATGTAGCTACTAAAATATTCTAAAAGCTAATAAGGGGAACATTGTTCCAAGTTTTTTAACTCCTCGTTTAATTTTGCTTAACAACATTTTATACCATCTGTCGATAAACTTATCTTTCGATTTATGTCTTTTCAAACTTTCTAATATATACAGAGTGTTGTTATGATACGTGTGATACATTAAGATGCTAAAATAAACTTCGACAATAAAAGAAACTGATCTACATATAAATTGGAAATTAATTAATTTTCTAACTTTGCTTTTAAAAACATTCTAGTTCTTTTAGCTTTTATATTTTCCTTTGTTTCCATTAACCCTTCGGCGGTTTCCAGATTAAGCAATTCTTTCTTCCCATATGCGCGAAATGTCAGTCAGTCGTGTGTTTGACGTGTAGAGACATTAGGTATTTTTGAAGCAGGAACATTGAAAAATGAGCGACGCCATCGCCGGGAATCGAACCACGGACCTCTCGGTTACGCGTCAAGCGTGCTACACCACGAAGGCATGTGAAGAAGGTGGGAGAAATACCTTATATAGTTCCCCTTTTAAAGGGCGGCGACTGGGGATCAGGGAACACAATCCCAAATCCTGGTGGTGGAGTATCATCATCCACCACCTTGTTTTTAGTTCGGGCGGCATTGTAATTTATTAGGTTATTTTCGATGCCAGGAAACTGAAGAAATGAGCAACGCCTTCGCCGGGAATCGAACCACGGACCTCTCTATTACGCGTAGAACGTGCTGACCACTACACCACGAAGGCATGTGAAGAAGTTGGGAGAAATACCTTAGAGACTTACCTCAATTGTCTGACCGTAATATCAGAACAAGCCCATGAAATTCATCGTGGCAAGGAGAGCATAATTGCACCTGCCGTTGGCATCATGCAGATGGAACTTCTCTCAGTTCTGCTCCCAATTTTGAAGGAGAGCACGCAGGGGGGGACGGGTCCGAGGGTTTCCCACCCGTTCTCTCCTACCACCGACCTCTCGAGAGCACTCTCGGCTCGCCGCATATTTAGTGTTTCCATGCCGCATAACAAATATCCATGCTTTCTCCGGGATTAGAACCTGGACCCATCATTATTGCAGTAGGCTTTCCTAACTACTATACCGTCTGGGCGGCCTGTTAGTCGTAAATCTGTAATGGGAGTGTATTCGTTTTCGCCCATTGCAGTACGTAACTGAAATGCGAGTTGAGCTCGTTGATGATAATTAAAATGTTAATGGCTTAAATTTAAGGGAATAGTTCAACTAATGATTTATTTCATGAAAACATCAGGAACACGTATAAATATGTTATTCTAATGGAGCACATTTTCACAGAAAAATTCAGTTTTAAAACTACAGTCTTCTGAACTAATTTTTATGTTATTTGCCACACAATTTCAATAAAATTGGTTTTATTCTTTTACCCATATGTTTAGTTATGCAAGGAGTAGACAAAAAGCAGCAAGTAACTTTTCATAAAGATTTATATCTAAATTAATGTGTAAGGTTTGCCCTAAGTTTTTAAGTTATTTTTAGTTGAAGCTATTTTCCTGTCCTTTCTGTGTATCCAGCTTACAATTTCCTAACAGAATGTGTTTTTAGAATCGCGTTTAATGTAAATGAGTAGGAGTAGTATTTAAGTCGAAGTTCCACTGACTTCGAGAGACAGCCTCAGAGTTTCTGACTAGTGCGCGTTTGACTTGGTTACGACTCTCTAAGCTGTTATTACGCTCACCGTGTTACATTCCCTTGATAGCTTTTCTAGCTTATTCGTAATTTAGGGGACAACTACTTAGAATTTTGATAGCTTCGGTTATGTCACTTTAGTTAAGCATTAGTTAAGTCTTAGGTCTTGCTGTTTTGAGTTCAAGCCTAAGTGGAGGCTTTGCTGTACGCCTTGAGAAAAGGACCATCTGTAATTCTTATTTTGAGAAATAAAGGGTAATTAGCCGCTCTCGAGTTTACGCCTCTGTTTCTGAACTAAAGAGAATATTCAATTAGCTGTTAATTAGGTTCCTGCTATTTAGTTGTTATACAAAAGGATGGAACCCCACAAATGTATTTATAATGCACTCTCATTTGAGTTTGAGAACTCCTATAATATCTATGCATATGTTCATTTCCCTAGAAAACATGTTTTCACCACAGTAAATTACTATTCTCGTCCCTTATTAAAGCGTAAAGTGAAAGAAGGGTATAGAAACTAAAGTCAATGTCCTTCAGACCCTTCTAGACTGACATATGAGTTATCGCTCAAGCCTGAATTCAAATAATAAAGTCTTAATAAGGTTAAAATTATATCTTATTGAACTCTTTAAATTAAGAAAAGCCACTAGTGTAGGTGTTTAAAATAACATAAGATGAAGGTGAATTCAAATTTTGATAGCGTAGTATGAGATTACACACAAAATAGACTACGTAATTTTGCTCAGGTAATTAATGGCGCGTATTTAAAAGTCGGCTAGCAAGATGACTAAAGCCAGAATAAAAACTTTGGCAGATCTGGCGATACTACATAACTGCAAGGTAAGGTTGTCCAAAACTCTAAAACGTTCAAATCCTCGGCTTCGATATACAAAAACGTCTTTGCATTCTAGTTAGGACTACAGAAAGAAGTTAAATTAAAAATTCAAATCACGTAATAAACTTGCTAATTAGCATAATATCTGATGAAATATAAGTAAGAAAATAACGTGTAAAATATTACTTACGATGAATTTCCGAAAAGACGTTTGTCAACTAGACAAAATTCGGTATAAAGCAGGTTACACTTATATGGAAAGGTTCCGTGTAAAGTAATTCAATCAGAAATGTACCAGGAAAACATTCGAAATATTCCCCTCATATACATCTGCTTTAAAAGTTTTTGACCTTTGAAGGACATTAATCAGTATTACAAAGCTTTTCCAAAAAGTAAGGTTTGAACAATTTTAAATGTTACTCCTTGAAAGAGACAGACAAAAACCACGGCTCTTAAACCAGGCGTTTAACGTATGTCGTTTTGTTGTTGTTGCTTATCCTCGAAAGGTCTGACATATGTCAGATCAGCTCCAGAAGGTTCTTGACCATCAAAAAATCAATAACGGTGAGAAGGTTGGATGTTAAGTCCTCCTTAGAAGGTCCGATGCAAACCTGTATGTGATCCGGTGAAGCTGGATGGTCACAGCAGGTTTTACAAGCGGGGTGGATTTTTCTGCCACTATCAAAGGAAAGACATCTAAGGTGGCCATTTGTTAGTCTAACCAGAGCAGTGTGGAAGCCACGATCACATTTGATTTCCAGCAGGGAGCCAGGGGATGTTTCTGTGTGCCATTGGTGAGTAGGTGGAATACGCCATATTATATTTAGATCTTTCATTTGATTAACGTTCTTGATAAATAAGTGAGGAGCCAGTGACCGTTTCACTTTCACTGTCCCCTTTTGCCAGTTTATCAGCGACTTCATTACCACTAATATTAACATGTGATGGGATCCACTGGAGGTGGACGTCGTGGGTCTGAGAGATCTTCCGTAGTTTGAGCAGAATTGACGTAAAGTGTACAACTGTTAATTATCCACTTTGCCAAAGTAGAAAGTACCTTGTAGAAATTTCGCAAAATTATAATACATTGCACACCCCAATAACATTCTATGAGCATTTTTTTGCATCTCATCAGCTTACAAAATGAATCGTAAAATGCTAGCACAAATTTGCATGCACCAAACAGTTAAGATACACAATTTACATAAATTTAAAATCCCTAATACAGTACATAATTTTGCTGTAATGTTGTGTATTGCAAAGATTTGTGCGAATGTACCTTTAGGTGTTTAATTGTTCTTCAAGCGTCCGATATATAAATCTAAAAACCCTTGCATGCAGTTTGCATATAAAAAAAGGAAGAAATTCATTGTCCTGTCCGAAAGACCATGGGAGTTTATCTTTAAGATGAACCTTGGCTGTATTATTCACAATTTGAATAATGAACCCACTTTACTTGAGCATAAAGATTACCGTAGGCTCTTGGAATGGGTCTCTACACACGCAGTGAATTAATGGGCGTATTCAAGATTTTCATTGTTGTATGTGTTTGTGGTGTGCATACAATTATAAGGTATTTCTCCCGCCTTCTTGTATTGCCATCGTGGTGTAGTGGTCAGCACGCCCGGGGCATATTCGAAAAGCCCGTAGTTCGAGTCCCGGCTAAGGCATTGCATATTTTTCATTTCTCTCAGTACAAAAAAATCTGAATGTTCCTACAGTAGTGGCGCCCGAGCTAAAAAAGGTGGTGGATGACGATTCTCCACCACCAGGATTTGGCGATTGGGTACCGTAATCCCCAGTCGCACTTTAAAAAGGGAAGAATATAAGGTATTTTTCCCGCCTTCTTCGCGTGCCTCCGCGGTGTAGTGGTGAGCACGCTCAGCGCGTATTTGAGAGGTCTGTGGTTCGACTCCTGGTGAAGGCATTGCTCATTTTTCATCTCTGTCCTTCTTCAAAATACCTAATGTCTCTACACAATCAACAACATAAACTACCGGGGACTTAATAATCGATGTCTTGGTACCGGTGACTCAGACAAAACTTATTTTTGTTGTAGCGTATGAATGGGACAGTATTCCTATAACATTTATCCGAGGAATTTTTTTTTACTTTGATGGACAATGAATCACATCAAATTGGATGAAGGGAATGCCAGAGTTTGCCTAAGTGGAGAATGTCTTCCTGGAGGACTTTCTAACTAAAACAGGTTTGTATTCACGTTACACATGAGAAAATCCTCGAAAATCAACCATTCGCTTGGGTTCAAACAAGGGCCGAACTTTAATATTCAGCTTTCTAACCCCTTCGGCCACTGGTTGAAAGGTGTCTAAGCAAAGCAATAATCCATATCGAACTGCGAAAGACAGGTCAGCAGTTTCTAGACACAGACATGAAGGTCCTTTTTCTGTAATGGCTCCCCAAATCCTTCGGACAAAAGCGTATTCAAGAATTTGTGTTTAAATAGGAGATGAAATCACAAGCATCATCATATCAACAACGTAATTTACAATAAATGAGTGTTGCTTTACAAAATCTGTTTATACACTGGTGTGCAAAACTTAAGCAACAATGTAAAAATTTAGCAGATAGCCATGAAATTGCAGAAAAGGAGGTCTGGACATCAGTAGAATGAACACGTAAGTCAGTAGAAACGTCATGCTTATGCAAATATCAGAAACGGAACGTCGGAGGCGACGTGAGCGTACACAAAACGCGTGATGTCGGCGCGCGCAGCTCAACGGTAGAATGAAAGGAAGGACGGAAACGCAATTCAACATATTCGCTGCAAGTGCCATTGAGTCAGTTCGTAAAATATGGCTAGAAAAAATCACCTTGACTTCACAAGTGGAAGAATGATCGGAAAGCTGGAGGAGGGGAGTACTGTCATCAGTGTAGCTGCAGAGTTCGGAATAAACAAAAGTGTCGTTTCGTGCGCTTGGAAAGCGTTCCAAACTGCAGGTACAGCTGTTAGAAAGGTTGGTGGTGGCCGCCCGAGGACGACATCTGCAGGGGCTGACCGATATATCGTCCTGCAGACGAAAAGAGGCCGATAGCAGTCAGCAAGCGCCATTGCTCAGCAACTCTGTACAGCAACGGGGCGACAAGTGTCGCGGTTTACTGTGGCCAGACGCCTTCACAAAGGGGACCTATTCACCCGCCTTCCAAACCACAGGTACAGCTGTTAGAAAGGTTGGTGGTGGCCGCGCGAGGACGACATCTGCAGGGGCTGACCGATATATCGTCCTGCAGGCGAAAAGAGGCCGATAGCAGTCAGCAAGCGTCATTGCTCAGCAACTCTGTACAGCAACGGGGTGACAAGTGTCGCGGTTTACTTGACTCAGATATCCTTCACAAAGGGGGCCTATTCGCCCGCCGTCCTGGACGCTGTCTCCCGTTGAAAGTTGACCACCGTTTACAGTGATGCAGAGAGCACAAAAACTGGACAACTGAGCAATGGAGTCGTATCCTCTTTACGGATGAGAGTCGATTCAGTACTAGAAGTGATTCTCAACGCGTTTTGATTTGGAGAGAGGTTGGGACTCGGTTTTATCCCAGTAACATCAAGGAAAGACACCGTAACGGTGGTCCTGGAGTTGTTGTCTGGGGAGGCATTATGCTGAACGGGCGAACTGAGCTCCACGTTTTTGACAGAGGGTTTGTAACCGGGGATCGCTATTGTGAGAAGGTACTCCTTCCCCATTCCCAGTAACATCAAGGAAAGACACCGTAACGGTGGTCCTAGAGTTCTTGTCTGGGGAGGCATTACGCTGAACGGGCGAACTGAGCTCCACGTTTTCGATAGAGGGTCTGGAACCGGGGATCGCTATTGTGAGGAGGTACTCCTTCCCCATGTGCGTCTGTTCCGAGGTACCATTGGCCCAGACTTAATTTTTATGAATGACAATGCACGGCCACATCGGACTCTTGCTGTTGAGGAGCTACTGGAAAGTGAGGATATCATTCGAATGGATTGGCCAGCGTACTCCCCAGATTTAAATCCCATCGAATTGCTGATTGAGGAATGGGCACTTCTACCGCAAGAAATGTTGCACCAGCTGGTTCTGAGTATGCGGAGACGGTGCGAAGCAACCATTGCAGTGAGGGGAGGGCATATTCCATATTAAAGAACATCTGCTTGTTGTTCTTCCTCTTGGATAGACAATCATGAGTCACGATACTATGCGTTCAATAAACCTTGTTTTTGTTTGATTCCATACCGTATGCATTGTATTCCGTTTTCAGCTCCGATGCTTTCCTCATCCTTAACGTACATGATACTCTCCTTCATTTCTGCATTTAATGTCTCTCAGTTGATTTCTCGTGGAGTTATGGGAAAAAACCCTGCTGTTGCTTAAGTTTTGCATACCAGTGTATATACCTAGCTGGAAAAGAAATATTTTGGCGAGGAAAAAGAAACTCCGACTAAGTAGATTATGCAAGTATTTTGGATGGTAAGTGTTAAATTTGAAACTTATTTCATTAAAAGGCTTAATATACTTCATGAAATAGACAGCAAGATACAGATACAGATACAAATAATGATGCTCAAGTATACGAAATTCATCTCCGTAAATGTAACAGAACAGACACTTACAATTATCTGTTGAGGAAAAGTATAAATTGATTTTTGCAAACCGTGTTGAATAGTATTTGAGCAGAAAATTTTTAATAATTATCAATATTACTAATTATCATAAATCATTTCTAATTTGATTTAATTTTAATTTTTAATACGACGAGAAGGAATAATAATTATGAAAATTGTTCTCTGCTATTTAGGCTCCCAGGAACAAAAGGTTAGGAAATATTACACTTCATAATCACGTTAAGGCATATGAAAATTAACCAATTAGATTTACAGGTTAGAATATTTCTTTTCATTACTACCCACATTAATTTCTTGAACAAAGACAAGTAATGCGAGCTTTGATGACTTCTGTAAATAGTCTAGTGGTTGATAAACTATAGTAATATGATTTCTGTCGGTGTACTAATACAATTATTGTTACATTCAAGCATTTAATCTAATAGAGATAAGATAAAGGTACTTAGGAAATACAATTAAAATATTGAATGTAGCATCAGAAACCTCCAGTTATTTGCATTCTCTTTCACGATTACTGATAAAACTGAACTTGCTTTTTGCTGCATAGATCTTTTACTGAATGACTATCAAAAAGATTTCGATTGCGTTGAAAAAATGATCTACGCATAGAAAAGACGAATTCAGACGAACTACCTGACAAATTTGTTGTATATTATACTTACTTGATTAGGTGTATAAAAAAAAGTATCATGTTGAACTTACTTATAATAAAAGGTTTATTTTAATTATGTTAAATCTTTCCTGAACAATTACTATTTCATTTATTCCACCAGATAATGTTAATGAAATGAGTTTAAACAAGTTATAAGGTATTTCTCCCACCTTCTTAGCATGCGTTCGTGGTGTAGTGGTCAGCACGCTCGACGCGTATTCGAGAGGTCCTTGGTTCGAGTCTCGGTAACGGCATTGCTCATTTTCATCTCTGCTTCTAAAATATCTAACGTCTCTACAGTGGCGCCTGAACAAAATGGTAGCGGATGATCATTCTTCACCAACAGATTTGGCGACTGGGTCCCCTAATCCTCAGTACCCTTTAAAAGGGAGTGTATATAAGGTATTTCTTCCACCTTCTTGGCATGCCTTCGTGGTGTAGTGGTCAGCACGCTCGGCGCATATACGAAAGGTCCGTGGTTCAAGTCCCAGAGAGGCCATTGCTCAGTTTTCATCTCCTTTGCTTTAAAAAAATAATTAATGTCTCTACAAAGTGAGAACTTAAGTTTTGAAAAAGAGTTAGTTACCTCTGCTGGAAGTGCTGAAAATTTTCTTCTGCTGCTGGCTGCTGGCGTTGTGCAATGACCTGTTGAGAATTCCATTTTACTCCGCTGTTGCTATTTTAGCATTCTAGCATTATGTTTGATGGTAAAGATGGTACGAAAACTCCTCTGGCGTCTAGAAGTTTAGACTAGAAATTAAACTAAGACATATTAAGTTTAACCTTACAACACCACTAGCGTTTCTCTGTTTGTCAAAATGCTATAAGGGGCACAGTTCTTAACATTTTGTTTGCATTGAATCTATTTCATTATACTCAAATTCAGAAAGCTTAGAAATTACGTCGTAGAGGTGTTTTATATTTTTGGTTTCTATGAATCTAAGGTTTCATGAAGACTGTGCATTTAATGAGACTCAAAATTGTAGAAATGAATAAATTTACTTATTTTTTATTTATCTTGTAATTGAATAGTTGGTTTGGTTTATCATTAGCGCATCATGGCTCTCTGCTTAAAAGAAGGGATGCCTTCGTGGAGAACGTTCTGAGGGTGGCTTGCATACACATTACACATGGAGAAAAAACACTAAAATGTCCAAGCAGCAACCTGCTCGCCGGAATTCGAACTCCTAAACCATTGTTCAGGGATCTTTACCGCTCAGCCGCTGGTTTTCATCTTAGGTCAATTGATGCTTTATACTCACACAAAGAAAGAGAAGATAGGGAAGCACTGCTTGTAAATTACATTTAGCAAACTATATTTGTCAGCAACATTCAAAAATCTCACATCACCAAACTCATTATCTTGAGATAATTAATTGCTTTTAAGTAATGTTTGGTACCCATTTGGTTTTGGAAAAAATTGTTATAACTTCTAAATAATAGTTCTCATGCATTCATCCCAGAAAATGTATAAAGATATATATGGATAAAAGGCCTAATACTGAATAGAACACTGGTCTATTTTAGAACGTTGATTTTGATGATAGGAGACGCTGGTAATCATACACTCCGATTGCCTTTTTTAAGCTAAAAGCAGCTCAGGAATAGAAAACTACGTATAACTACATACACCGCTCAAAAAAAAAATGGTACAGTTCTATATCTACCGTTCTACTGGGCCGATTGACGAAATTCAAATTGCGTTTTTCATGTCTCGAAAGCGCGACTTAGGATATATGTTAGATTTATATATAGCATTGTCCTAACATAGGTATTTTGACACAAAATGGGTCTTTTTTCTGTTATAACATACCAATTGTTTTTCATATTTGGATTCTGGATTCTATGACTCAAATTATGCCTAAATATAAAATTTTGTAAAATTTGGTGCGAAATTTACGGAGAAATTCAAAAATTTAACTAGGCGAATTTCTTTCAGTTTGCTCCAAGAAAAATTCACTTGGCGAACTCCTTAATACATGGCAACCTATTTTCCTATCCCTTCCATTGTGCTGGAGCGGAAAAAATAATCACATCATTCCTACTTTCAAATAATTTTAGCAAAGTGCGTAAACCACATTAGATGTTATTATCGCTTTCAACAAATATGCCAAATTTCAAAACGTACCAATATATACATTCACGTATAGCTTCGAAAATTTTCAATAAAAGGCTCTAATTCTTTTTCCAGTGGACTTGGAAATACATCTACTTTAAGTTGATGGTAGAAATTTTATAGGTTATGATTCAAAATGTTTTTCCAAAAAATTTGTAAAAATAATTTAAAAATAGAAATTTTAAAAATAAATCGCAAAAAAATTAGTAAATGTTATTTGGAGTGAACCTAAATTTCCAACTGTGAAAGAAGGAATCAAGTAAGTGTAATAATAAAAAAAGAAATATTAATAAACACATAAATTAAATTAACACTAAGAAGCTAAAATTTTGAGAGCTAATTTTTTAAAAACTAATCGTGCGATTTTTACAAAACTTAGCAGTTTGACATTATTTGAGTCATAGAATCGAAATATGGAAAACAATTGGCATGTCATTTCAGAAAAAGTCCGATTTTGTATCGAAATACCTATATTAGAACAACGCTATATGTAAATTTAATACATATCCTAAGTCGTGCTTTCGAGACATGGAAAACACAATTTGAGTTTGTCAATCGGCCGTCAAATCGGTATATTCCATTCTCTTTTGATTCAGTATAAAACATTAAAAAATAACATCTATAGGAAAACATTAAAAAATGCACATTTGGTGTTTAAGCATGGTGGAGACAATTTTTTAATGTCTTATTATAATATATCGTAGTCTACTGCAGTATACTGGATAACAAATTTGTTCACATTTTTAAATTTTGATTTAAAGAGCACTCTTTCTTCTTCCCCTTCAAAGTTAGCTTTTACTTCTACAAGTAATTTCAATAGTTTAGAAATTACTTATTAAGATATTATACCTTGTATGGTTTCTATTAAAACTTTTGTTGGACTATAAGTTGTTAAACAATATAATATTATCATATAACGGTAATCCTCAGAAGTTAGACACGTACTTGATGAGTCGATACATTGATTTTGTTTATCTAATAACACATTATGCAAACTAAAATGTAAAATAAAAAAATCAACACAGAATTTTTTTATCTACTTCTGGTACGGTTTACCGAAATTCAAAATCATAACGTAATCTAAATTGAGTCTTCACGTACAAAAATTACAACGTAGGCGGCTTGACTTGTTACTAACATTCTACTTATTTGCAACAATTACCTAAATTTAAAATCTACAACACCTGTGGTGGATCTGATTAAGTTAAATTTTTAAAAATTTAAGAAGGACGGCCAATACCTCTCAGTATCTTCACAAATACCGCAGGGAACTTACGCAGGTAAGGCGGCAGAAAAGAGGCGCAGTCTCTATTAGGCACATGATTAACGCTCTGTATTTAAACTATGCCAAGTAACATTAAATTTACATAACATCTTGTCTGAGCGAATATCATGACGAGCTAAGAAGAAATACACTCACGTTTGTGAAAATTGCAACACCATGAAGGACTTACGCGAGTGAGCTGAAATTTTCAGGAAATGCAAAGTAGCGCATGATATGCAAATGATTAGAATTGCAAATCCGTAGCGCATGCGTATGCTGAGCAGCGCCCTCTGAACGGCTGATGGATCCGAATAAATAGACGGCTGTAGCGAGGCGTGTATGGTTATCGGTGGTTATCTGCTAGTGGTAAACGTTAACTCAATCTGTACTTATGCCTCGTCGACGAAAGAGAGCGAGATTTGAACAACTTACAGAGTTTGAACGAGGGAGAATCATCGGCCTTCGTGAAGCTGGATTGTCGTATCGTGCAGTAGCCTCTCGTGTGCAGCGTAACAGCAGCACAGTGATGCGCGTTTGGAAGCAGTGGACGGACGAGTGTCGGACAACTCGGAAATCCGGGAGTGGACCCCGAAATGTGACGTCAGCTCGCGATGATAGACACCTGGTCCGCATGGCGCGGACGGACCGTACAGCTTCCTCTAGACAATTGGCAGCACTGTGGTCAATAGCTACAGGTGTTTCATTGTGTGCTTCATCAATTCGTAGACGTCTGCTGCAGTGTGGACTGCGCGCACGGACTCCTTTATACAGGATCCCCCTAACGCACGACCATCGCCGCCTGCGGCTACAATGGGCCAATCAGCATAGAGACTGGCGTGCTGATTGGCAGCATGTCGTGTTTTCTGACGAATCCCGCTTTAATTTGTGGTACCATGATGGCCGCATTCGTGTCAGACGCTATGCCGGTGAACGCCACCTTCCGGAGTGCATTATCGAACGCCACAGTGGACGAACACCCGGAGTTATGGTCTGGGGCGCCATAGCATATCATAGACGATCTCAATTGCTACGAATTGTGGGCAATCTGAACAGCAACCGGTATATCCGTGAAGTTCTACAGCCCGAAGCTGTTCCCTTCCTTCAAAGCTTGCCAGGCGCTGTATTTCAACAGGACAATGCCCGCCCTCATACTGCTCGGATTGTTAAATCCTTCTTTGCAGCGCAGCAGGTACAGCTTCTTCCTTGGCCTGCGTGTTCCCCGGATATGTCGCCAATTGAACATGTGTGGGATGTCATTGGTCGGCGTCTTGCTCGTGATCCTCGTCCTGTTGCGTCTGCAGACGAACTTTGGGTACGCGTACAAACGATATGGAATGCTCTTCCTCAGTCAGACATTCAAACTTTGTTTGACTCCATGCCACGTCGTGTAGCAGCACTTATTGCGGCGCGTGGTGGCCACACAAAATACTGATTCTGATCTCTTGTTCTTGTTTGTTTGCTTTGAACATTTAATCATTTATTTGTACCACTACCACTCAACTGTGTATTAAATTGCATTCAATTATGACGATTCCTTCTTGGTGTTGCAATTTTCACAAACGTGAGTGTAGAATAGAACTTAAATTAAAACTATTAGAAAACTTATGAATAATTGCTACAATATCATATATTATGATTACCATAATGAATCATAAGTAAGTTTTATAGTAAAAGTCAATTTTGTGACATCTTTTTCAAAGATGGTTTTAGTTACATTTATTTTTGTTTTATGCATTTTCTGACATATAGATGCGAAAGAAGAAAGTTATCTTCAGCAGCATGATATAAAACATAAAATTAGAACATTGTTCAAGCGAATTTTATACAAATAAACAAAATATTTTGCATACTTTAACTAGAAACTATTTTAATTCGTATTTATTTTACAAATACTTACTCTGATTACTACTAACAATTCCATAGGTTTATGAAAAGATATAAATTCTATTAGCCTTGCAATTTAAAATAAAATGAAAACAGAAACTTCAATAAAATTGATAAACTAGATTAATTAATTAAATTAATTTATTTTAGATTAAATTATGCCTGTCTAAATTTCCATTTTGGAATTAATAAAAGTAGCAACGCTTAAAATATTATTGTACTTATTAACAACGTCGACTAAGTTTCAGCACTAATAAACTATTATAACGTTTATTACACTAAACGTTTATTTATATCTTTTTTTACACGTTGCCGTCCTAAATTTTAAATGTTACACAGTGTATAATTTCATTGCGAGTTGAGAACCCCATAAAACAAGTTTGTAACTTAATTTGTAATAATTCAATTAAGGTAATAGCTCTCTTGCTCTAGATGTAATAATGGTACACGTCACAAAGATTGCCATAGCATTTTATCTCGAGTAAACTGAAATGCTTTTAATAACAGCAGTACAAACGTCTCCGCAAAAATGAAGAGTAATCAAATGAGCAAGGTTAATTTAAAATTAATAAATTGTAATTGAACCATCATCATGAACTTCAAAGTAAACCGAAGATATTATATTTCTTTGAAGGAAATTTTGTATTTTCTTCTCTTTCTCTGATCTGTTTGAAGTTATAAGACTAAATCTAATGATACTTAAAACTACACCTTTTTTAACCTTCCTACCTGCAATCGACTTTTCTAAAAAACTGATTCAGCGTTACAAAAATAAAATCAAACTACATATTTATTGGTACTAAAACTCGTCATAACAAAAAATGCTCTCACTTCCAAAAGTTAAGCACGGAGAGGAAAATGTTAATTTCCTGAAGCCAATCAGAATCGAAGAGGATGCCATTCGTTGCAGAGGTAGATGGAAGTATGCAAATATGTTAGGTAACAGCCAATCGCGCTTTCATGTCAAGAAATATGCAAAAAAGCCAGTCTTAAGAAGCCAGCTTTATGAAGGATTACAGAAATTGATTTTAAGTGCTGATAGAAGGTGTTTAAAACTTTCGTGCAATTTGTTTTCAAGACATACGTGTTTCTATGACTTCCAGAAGACGAATGGAAGATTCTGAGCGCTGGCGTGCTCTGGGGCGTATTGAAGCAGGACAGTCGATCACAGATGTTGCTCTTTTCTTCGGCGTTCATCATTCTGTAATTTCACGTTTATGGAAACAATTCCAAACCCCGCAGACAGTTGTCCGATATTCCGTAGCCGATCGCCCAAGGGTTACAACCCAGCGAATGATCGATACATTGCTATTGCAGCCAAGCGGAATCGCAGAGCGACCTCCACACGTGTCACATCTACGGTTACAGCGTCCATTGGTAAGGCGATATCTACAGCTACTGTACGCCAAAGATTACATATGAG
>KK121643.1:0-14400 GCA_000611955.2 Stegodyphus mimosarum | reverse complement strand
TAGCGTCTCTACGGAATAGTTACGAGAAAAGGAACCACATGATTTAAAGCAATATACTAACTATCGTATAATGCTAGAAACTAATGAAAATAATGACTAAATGAATTTAAGGGCACTTTCAAGATATAGGTTAAATTAAATTTAGAGAAAGGAAGGATACTTATCTGGATGCTTTATCCCTTCTTTTACTTCTGTCTTGTAGAAAATAAACAGTGGTGAATAAACAGTTTTCTTCTTTCGTTTGATTGAAGAGAATCTTCAGTTGATGGGTGAGATGTTGCAGAGGAAATGTGTGATATAATTTCTTAGGCAGGTAAGCGTTTATTGACACATACATTAAAAAAATTACGCAGCTATGCTAATTACGCTGCCTCCAACCGTCGGAAATAAACATAACCTCGTTATCCAGCATTTCGCATAGCAAAGATAGCGCTTTTCACAGATAAAGCTAAATAGAACAGAAGCCAAAGTAGTAAACAGCTGCATCGGCCATGCCCCCCTCCAATGTAAACATTGCCTTATCAGTAAAGTGTGTCAATTTGTTTTAGCTATATTTTTGCTTCTATTGCCAATTTTTTAATGCGGTTTTTTTTAATGTGTTCAGAATACAATACAGAATAAAATTAGGTCATAATTTTTTTTTCATTTTTTTGATGGATTTACGAGAAATAAACATGATATTTAATAAATAAAGGTAACACACAAAATGTTAAATGAACGCCGCTTTGAACATAATTTAAAATCTGAAATGCTTCAGATTTTTTAACTATTATTTACCCACTGTTTAGTCATATCAGCAGGTGCCGTGGTTGATAACGTTAGCACAAGAACCTATCAACGTTTACTCTTTAAAAACTTTTCTTTTATCTTTAATATTTAATCTTAATAATATCATAATTTCTCATTCCTAATTAACTTAAACAATAACAATATAAATACTCAAACAATTTTTCCTAGGCTAAGACAACCTAGGTAATAATAATAAAATGTAATTAAATTTAATAAATATTTTTCTAAATAAATAATAAAATAATAATAAGTAATATATTAAATTAATCAAATTTTCTAAACAATTTCTCGTAATAATTTAGTATATGCACAGGCTTGAAAAAAGTAAAACCTTAATTTGTTCAAAATAACAAAACAAAAATCGGAAATCCAAAGTTAGTTGAACTTACAAAAATTTTTTTGTTTTTTAAAATTTATATTTTATTAACTAAGTTTGGCCATTCAGATATTTAAAACAGTTAAATAAAATTCGCTGTTAGATGGCAAACAAAATATTTTATTAGGTGGAAACATGTGTTATAAATTAGAAACATATTTTCCCTGTTTCTCCACGGAATAATCGTTTTTTAAAATTAAATAAGCCAATGAAAATGCTAATTAAGTACGTTTAGAATAGAGCATTCGAAAATAAAGTAAGCATTCCATTATTCAAATTTCCGTTCATTACATTTCAATCTCTAAAATATTTAAACAATTACAGCTGCAATTTGAAATTATCAATTGCGAAGGGAGTTTAAGGAAGATGGGTATTTGCGAGATTACATGAAGGATAACAGAGCTTAAATTGCATATATCCGTGTGGCTTGGCACCATTTTGCAAGCAGCAAAAGTAATAAGTATCCTAACAGCGTAAAATGAAAATTTAGAGAGAAAAAAAAAAGAAAGAAGAAAACAAATATAAAAGCTTGATTTTAAACGCCTAAAATTATGAGAGTTAAAGAAATGAAAATATTATGCTTTAATTAAAATCCATTTACTAAGTTTAATCTAGTTAACTAACCCCCCCCTCAAAAAAAATAAATAAATAAAAACTTGGGTCAGAAGATCGTTTTAATCCAAATATAATTGAAATTTCTAAGGTAAATAAATTCAAGCAAGAAAATAAACTCACTTACCACACCAACGAATGTCCAAAAAAACTGCGTAGATCTATCGTTGTTAGCACAGAAAGATACTGCACACCTTCAAGGAACGCTGCTATATAGAGTCATGATAAGGTATCGGAAAGTACCTCAATTTCTATTCTGTTAAGGATTGAGGAATGAATGAACCTTTGTGGACTGGAGGCCTTTGTGATCTCACAAAGGTGAGCAACTTCCTTGCTTGTAAGACTATGAATTGTGGTATATATTGTTACGAATTTCACATTTATTTGGTTAATTATTTAGAATTGTAATTAGATTTGCTTCATGTTGCCTTAGCAACGCAAACGATTTTTGAAGAGAAAGCTACGTCGAAAAAGAAATAACAATAAAAATAAAAGAGCGCGCGCATTTAATGATTAATAAATAAATATCTCGTAATTACTGTTGCCATCCAGAAAAATCTAGAAAAATCGTGATTGTTCTACTGATAATTTAAAAGCTTATAAAAGCCGAGGTGAAACACCTCACCTCAACGCGTTCACCTGGTGTAAAATTCATAATTTGTTTTTCGGAAATCTTTGGAACACTCAAAGGTGGGGTAAGTAATAATATTTAATTTAGAGAATTTGGTTGATAATAGTTTTGCTTAAGTTTCGAAGAAATTAAGTGAAATTCCATTACCTACTGATCCGTCTGTCCGACTGCCATTGAGCAGGTCGGATTCCGGGCCGTAGGTTTTTCTGCGAATTACTTGGGCGCTGGATTTTTGTTTTCTTTGCGATGGAGAAGCTTACTGAGGCAGTTTCTGCGCAAATTACTGAACTTGAACAGATCAAAGAACAAAATGGATTTACTGACACTGAGGAGAAATTATTCAAATTTCTACTTAACATTCATGATATGATTAAAGCCTTGAGCATTGATTTTTCACATGCTAATTTTCGTGTTAATGAAACTGCTGTTTCAGATACCAGAAACTCAGATAATTTATCTTTCAGTGAAAATGCACGGGCTCGTAGCCCAATTACATTAAATAATGATCATGCTCCTGAAACTCCATTGGATCAAGACACTAGTTCAGACGAGGTGTTTAGGACTAAACGTCGAGGAGATCAAACAGTGCGCACTCGCACAACTAAGAATGCACTTAAAAAAGTCAAGTTATCAACTCATGTGGAACTAAATTCGAATCAATCTCAGAATATTACTTCTGAAGATAAAAATATTCATAACACAACCACTGATGTACATAAAATGAATAACATCGAGGAAGACATTATGGACACTTCCAACTTAAATGATGTCAATGACAAAACACCAAATGTATCTGAAAATTCAGGGAAAACCCCTAAACTACCACCGATTACACTTAAACCCACCACCATGAAATGGTCGGAAATTTGCACTGAATTTCATGCTAGGAAATTAAAATTCTTTGGACAAAGAATTAATGGAAAGATTAAAGTTACTGCTTTTGATGCAGATAATTATAGAAGTATCGTCAAAGTCTTGAGAGAATTTAATATAGAACATCACTCTTTTATTCTTCCTCAAGACAGGAATATTAAGGCAGTGATAAAAGGACTTAATGAAGATACTGAAATTGATGAAATAAAAACAAGACTTGAAGAGTTAGGTTATGTCATTGAGCATATAAAGCAAATGACTAAAAGAAGGAATGGTGAGGTTTTTCCCCTCCCTATATTCATAGTAACACTGCCTAAGACAGTGCAGTCAAAGAAAATTTACAATGAAAAATTCCTCTGTGATCTTTGTGTCAAAATTCAAGAGTATAAAGGACGCCAAGGTCCATTACAATGCTTCCGATGTCAGGGGTTTAATCACACCCAATTAGGGTGTAATTATTCCCCTAAATGTGTCAAGTGTGGCGAATCACATTTTTTTAATGACTGCCCAGTCAAAAATGATAAGGACTTCACTCCTGTTTGTGTAAATTGCGGAAATTCTCACACGGCCTCGTTTCGAGGGTGTGAGAAATTTCCAAAACCTAAAACCGATCAGCCAAAAACATTCAGCAACCGGGTGGTCGAGAACAAATCATATGCTAAAGCCCTGTCAACTGGCATATATTCTGATACATTAAGCGAAGCTAAAAAGGTTTTTGCCGATTTAGCGGAGCTCGTCTCGGTGATTAAAACTGCTGGGTTTCAGTTGACTCAGCAAATGCAGCAAATCAACAAGTGTCAAGAAAACACCAAGACAGAATTAAATAATGGGTCCAAATCTTAAACGCCCCCCTACCAAATTCGTAGTTTGGAATGCGCGTAGCATTCAAGATAAAATTGCTGAATTTCATAACTTCTTAAGCTGCTATGATATTGACATAGCGTGTGTAACGGAAACTTTTGCTACGCCAGGCACAAATATTAACATCTCTGGCTATAGATGTTATCGTTGTGACAGGTTGACACACCGCGGCGGAGGTGCTGCAATTTATGTAAAAGCCACTCTTCAATCCTGCCAAATCTCTACGATACGTAGGAATGGACACGAAATTGTCACTGCTTCTGTCTACCTTCCCGTTTACGGAATTATTTACTTCTCTTGCATGTATCTTCCACCATCCAACATCTTAGATCCTATGATACTTTTAGACCTATTACCTGCTAATAAACCAGTAATTTTAGCTGGGGACTTAAATTCAAAAAATCAAGAATGGAACTGTCGACGCACCAATAATAATGGTAAAAAACTGCTTGAATTTATATTAAATCATCCTATCTACTTCTATGCTCCAACTGACTTCACCTATCTTCCCTCAAACCCACGCAAAGGAGATATTTTGGATATTGTACTTACAACCATACCGATTCCTATGTGCTTAGAAGTTAAAGTTGACTTGACATCTGATCACGTTCCGGTTATTGGCACTCTTGGAATCTCCAAAACTGAAAAACCCTGCTTAAAAAAGATTACTAATTGGATCAAATTTACTGAAATTCTATACAATTACAACCCGCCCTTCCTTCCCTTGAAGAATAACACCGACATTGATAGAGCTATCAACATGCTCACAGATACTATTATGCATGCGTATGATAATGCAACGCATAGCGTCCCGGCGGATAGATTTACTGGAAAATTACCAACAAGCATTCGAGAAAAAATGAAAACCAGAAATAAACTACGAAAACGATGGAATTTATCATGGGACCCTGGATTAAAAAGACAACTTAATAAACTTAATCGTGAAATTAAAAAGGAAATTGCAGATCATCGCAAGGAAATCTGGGATGAAAAAATACTTAATTTCAACGCGCCTGACAACTCCTTCTGGAATTTTACTAAGCGCCTGAAAAATAAACCTACGATAAATAAACCCATTTATGGGGAACAAAGAATTGCTCTCACTAACTTAGAAAAAGCTGAGGTCCATGCTGATCATCTCGAAATTCAGTTTTCGCCTAATGAGTCACCAAATGACCCAGAATTCACTAATTATGTCAACCATTATATCTCTGACTGGATTAATGCACCTGCAGTACATAGATGCCCTAAATTTGCAACACCTCAAGAAGTTATTTATATTATCAAGAAGCTCAAGAATCAAAAAGCCCCAGGGCACGACAAGCTTACAAACATTGCAATCAAACATCTCCCTACTAATGTTCTATGCAGATTTGTAAATATCATAAACGCATGCCTTACAAATTTATATTTTCCCGTTTGCTGGAAAAAAGCCAAAATTATCCTGATTCCTAAACCTGGCAAAGATCATATGAAGCCAGAAGGTTACCGACCTATCAGCCTTTTGCCTGGTCTAGGCAAAATTTACGAGCGAATTATTATGAACAGACTTCAAACTTATTTCGATCTTTTACCCAAGGAACAATTTGGATTTCAGAAAAACCTTTCAACTGTTAAACAGCTCGTTCGGCTAACTGAATTTATTGGAAATGCTCTGCATAACAAATCTTGTGTAGCCTTACTCATGCTAGACGTGGCGAAAGCCTTCGACCGCGTCTGGCATGAGGGGCTCATCTACAAGCTTATCTCCTTAAACATTGAACCGGAAATGATCAAGTTACTATACTCCTTTCTTACAAATAGAAAATTTTTTGTTTCCATAGAAAATGAACACTCAAGTCTCAGGAATATTAAAGCTTCTGTTCCACAAGGTTCTATTTTAGGACCCCTTCTTTATCTCTTTTATGTGTCAGATTTTCCGCCCCTGGATCTGATTAGCGGCTGCTTTATCGGCTGCTATGCGGACGATACTGCAGTGGCTGTCAGATCCATTAGGGCTGAACATGCAGTATTAAAACTTCAAAAATTTATGCCTTCCATTGAATCGTGGTGCACCAAGTGGCGTATTGCTATTAATGCATCAAAGTCTCAACTTTTACTCATCCGGAGAAGATATGCACGCAAAGGATTCTATGGTGAATTGAAATTATTTAATGAAAAAATACCACTTGTCACCAAAGCCAAGTACCTTGGTATCGTGCTGAACACCTCCTTTAAGTGGAATGATCATATTGCAAAAATTAAACAGAAGACCATAGGAGTAATTAACAGCCTCACTCCCTTACTTGGAAAATATTCAAGACTAGACCTTTATAAAAAACGTCACATATACACTGCTATTATTCGTCCAATTATGACATACGCTTCACCCGCATGGGCAGCCTATAAGGCAAAGGATATTAAAATTCTTCAAATTATTCAAAATAGATTCTTAAGATTAATTACCGGAGTTCACTTTTATGTTTCTAACGATATGCTACATAAGGATCTACAAATTGAAACTATGGAAAAATATCTGCACAAATTGAACAAAAATTTCTTCGATAAAGCCATAAATTGTGACCGACTGAAGCACTTCAACACGTTTGATTACATCATGCTTGAAGAGGACGTTGACCTTCGTGCACTTGCAGCATTCCTCACACGGAGTGCTAACTTCCCCACGTAATAAAAATTCATGACTGGTTTCCGTTCACACAATGTTTAATATCCTGTACATGTTTGGTGCCTACCTTACTTATACTTTTCAATTTACATTAACTGTTTTGTAACTCATGATACTGTATCGTATTTAAACTTGTATATTTTATATTTATTATGCATTGTATATCTTTTCAGTTGTCTTGTATTTGCCACTTGTGGCTTCCCTTTTGACCTTTACTCTTTTATTTTTTATTTGTCTGGACTTTCAACGTCTTGTGGCCTTTTTAGGCAAATTTTGTCATTGAGCCGGTAAAGTTGCATTATTTGCAATAATTCGGCTATAAAATCACTGACTGACTGACTGACTCACCTCAGTTAGTTGTAGTTGTTGTTGTTGCTGTTATACTTGTAGCTGTAAAAAGCGAACTGCTGTTTGTTTACTTAATGCTGTATTGATTGTAGCGATTTCGCTGTGAGATAGAACTATTTTATCTGTTTTGAACTGAGTTTTCGCTAAAAGATTGAGATATTGTGATATTGTGCGAAGATTTGTGAAGAAATATTTCAGCCTTTTAATTTATTTCTTGTGGAAAGAATAAATTTTTGTTAACTTTTTAACGACTTGTGCATTCAATATATAACGAACCCGTACGCACGTAACAATACTTTCGTTTACACTGAAATTTTGCATGCACTTACTCAGTTGTTGCACTGAATGCACTTAGATCCATGGAAACTGATTGGTTATAAAGAAATATTTCACATTCCGAATAATTTTGAGGATAAGGAGTTACTTGAGGTTTAAACGAAATATAATTGTTGAGAACTGTGTTCCAGATGGTTCTCTTGCAGAGTATTCAAGAATGAATCCTTATGCTGTGACGAAACTGACAGTTTCTTATTTCATATATGAACAAGAATACACATCTATAACACAGAAGTTTCAAGCACGTAAAGCTAGAATTTTCCTCTTAATGGCTCGAAACAGTGTTTT
Source organism: Stegodyphus mimosarum (assembly GCA_000611955.2). Classification (NCBI taxonomy): domain Eukaryota; kingdom Metazoa; phylum Arthropoda; class Arachnida; order Araneae; family Eresidae; genus Stegodyphus; species Stegodyphus mimosarum. The sequence goes on along the minus strand of KK121643.1, from coordinate 6,621 downwards.
GTCTATAGATAATAAGTTACTCATTTGTAAATCCATTCTGAGTCCCATGCTTTGTTATGCAAGTCTACTATCTTCCTATACCTGTAAATCGAACCGAAAATGCGTGCAACCTGCTGAAAGTTGTGTCCTACTCAAGATTACTAACTCCGAATAGTATATTCGTAATAGTAGATTACGTAAAAAAACAAATTAAGAGGACATTATTATAATCAGTCTAGGAAATTTCAGTAAAGACAGCAACAAACTGACAATCCTCTCACAAAAATTACAAATTATGATTACAACGACCTAACAATATAAATAGGCTACTGGCAATCTTAAATGCCTAAGTAATGTTATAAGGTATTTCTCCAACCTTCTTAATATGCCTTCGTGGTGTAGTGGTCCGAAGTTCCGGCGAGGTCATTGCTCATTTTTAATATCTCCTGCTACTAAAAATACCTGATGTTTCTACAATGTAACTAATCATGTATTTTAATTCTGCACAATTTTGTATGTGCATAATTTCGCTTCTCTAGTATAACATTATACTATTCATCTATTAGATTGTATTTTATTCTCCCTGCTGTAATTTGTATGTTGCCTGTAGCCAAACGGAGTCGAAGTGACCTTTTGATTTGAAGCTTGCCATATCATATCGCTATTACAGTTCTATCCTACTCAGTTCACAAGCTCCACTGCTGTGTACTTTGCTCCTTCTGTGAAATATAAATTTATCTTTCTAAAACCAAATCAAGTTGTTTAGTCTACCTAGGACTTACTTTAAAAATTAGTATATATATATATATATATACTAATTTTATAAGGTATTTCTTTCGCCTTCCTTCGTGGTGTAGTGGTTTGCGTGCCCGACGCGTAACCGAGAGGTCCGTGGTTCGATTCCCGTCGAAGGCGTTGTTTAGTTTTTCATGTCTGATGCTTCCAAAAATACCTAATGTCTCTACACTGGCGCCCGAACTAAAAAGGTGGTGGGTGATGATTCTCCACCACCGGAATTTGGCGATTGTGTCCCCAAAACCCCAGTCGCCCTTTAAAAGGGTGAGTATATAAGGTATTTATCCCGCCTTCTTCGCATGCCTTCAAGGTGTATTATTCTGCATGCTCGACGCGTAACCGAGAGGTCCGTGGTTTGATTTTCGGAGAAGGCTTTGCTCATTTTTCATGCCTGATGCTTCCAAAAATACCTAATGTCTCTACAATTTTACTATTAGTATATACTAATAGTATTACTAATTAGTATATATACTACTGAAGATATATGTATATGTACACAAATATCTTTTACTAGCCATTTTTTGCCATCTATTCGGAATGTAAATATATTCTACAGGGGTAGAGTTCGAGCCCAGGTTCCCTGGTGTTTAACACCGTTCTACTAGAGTCGCTGACTAAACAAAAATACAACTGGTTGTTACAGGCCCTGGTTGCCGTGCCGAAAGGCCCCGTTTCGAATACCAGAAAAGACATGGGTGTTTGTAGGTGTTTAGCATGGAACACCCTAAATATGCGGTGAGCCGAAAGCCCTCTCGAGAGGTTGATTGGTAGGGAAAAACGGATGGTGGACTCTCGAACTTGTCCGCCCGGGGTGCTTTCCTTCAAAATTGGGGCGCTAAATCGCACTGTCATCTTAAGGTGCTCAAGGCTGTTGCCAAAGACAGGCGTATCTTATGTTCCTTGCCGCGAGGAATTTCGTGGGCTTGAGCTGACGATATGTCAGACAAGTGAGCATTATTCAACAACAAGAGGATATGCCTATAAGGTCTAAACGTTGTGAACTCTGTGAACTGTTGACCTTTCTAAAAAAAAACCGGCCGTTGAATGGACATTCCCCAGGAACGAATTTTGCGCATTCAGTTGAATATGTACTAAGAATATAAAAAGTAGTCAAATCAGTGATGAATTTCTGGAGATACATTCAAATATGATTTCAATTAAATTGGAATTAAAAACTCCGAATTATACCAATAGAAAATTGTTTAAAAGCAAAGTATTGTAAACGAACGAAAAACTTTTCGGTTCAGTCCATGGACCTTCCTATTCCTACGAGAATAAATTATTTTATATGACTATACGGAAATTCCAAATGTATGAAAATTGGGTATAACGAAATTTTGGCTATTTTCGACTAAACTTCTTTCTATATTTCTCAAAATTGTTTCCAGAATTTCTGATAATTTTACTACACAATTTCTAATTACTAAAATTATCAGTATCTTAATATTCTTTCCAGGTTAAAGGTTCACCAGCGACCGAGCGGCAAAGTCACTGAATACTGGTTGTTCGATCCGAGTTTCGAATACTTTTGAAAGTGCCGGCTGGATGCCTGTTTTCGTGGTTTTCCCTATGAGTAATGTGCATACGAGACAGTTTCCCTTGAATTCCTCCACGAAGGCATCCCTCCCTTAAACAGATAGCTCTCTGTTGCTCTTCCATAATTAAGTAAACCAAACCAAGCCTTCCATGTTAAAATATTGTCAAGCAGCTTTACATTACATGTGCACCCCAACTTTTGCTGTATTTCAAATAACGGCAGCGCGGGATAGATGTGATGTCCAATTTTTGGGTGCCGGGACATAACAACAAGCATATCTTAGGACACCATATGGTGTTCGTAATCACTGAGTCAAAAAATTTGAATGCTTTTCCTGATTCCATTCAATGTATTTGACTCAATGTGAAACGAAGCTCTGTTGTGTTTGGAGCTTTTTCTGTGAACTTTTTTTTTCCTTTTTTCATTTTGCTATTCCAGGAAAGAGGAAGTAGCGAAAATATTTTACACGCCTGGCGTTACACATGCGATTTCTCTTTTAAGGAATGGTAATTTTGAATTCTTATCTGTTTTTCTTTGTGTCAGTCTTTAACATTTTGCCTTCTGATTGAGAATTTTTCCTTCTTTAAATTTTTTGTAAGAGACAGAATGTTCTTTATTAGGGTTATTGCGCCTTCGCTTTGAAACCACACATATTTCAGAGAATATGAATATGTTCCCATTGGGCCTATCCTAGGGTTCTGTGCATATCATAAGCTTATTTCAATGCCTTGTGGACCGTACTACACTGGAAAGAGAGTTATCGCGATAGTCTGAAACAAGTAGCCCAGGCATATAATAAGACTGAAATAGTCTTTCTTATTTAATTATTTAAATGAACGGAAGGCTCTATTTGAGTTACAGATAAACATCGTCTACTTTTAAGTATTTTAAATAACATCAGATTTAATTAAATTCAAATATAAAGCCTGAGACTACTCACAGCAGACTACTTGAGCTGGCTTAACATAATTAACAGAGCGTATTTTAAACATCTGCTGAAAAGTCGATTAGTTCGTAAGGATAAAAAGTAGATTATTTCGAAGCAGGAGTGATGACAAAAATGAGCAACGTATTCGCCGGGAATCCAGGGTTGGACCTCTCGGTTACGTCTCGTGCGTGTTGATCAATACACCACGAAGGCATGCAAAGAAGGCGGGAGAAATACCTTATATACTCCCCCCCCTTTTAAACGGCGAGTGGGGTTCAGGGGATCCAATCGCCAAATTCTGGTGATTCATCACCTAGCACCGTTTTAGTTCGGGCGCCAGTTGCAGAGTCATTAGGTTTTTTTGGGGGGAGCAGAAGTCATGAAAAATCAGCAACACCTTCGACGGAACTCGAACCACTGACCCCTGGGATACTCGCACAGCGTGCCGTTCTCTATACCACGAAGGCATGCGAAGAAGTCTTGAGAAATACGTTATACTGCTAGCAAGATGCTAAAGCTGGAATAGCTTTGACAGAGCTGGGCTTAGCTCTAACAGAGCTGAGAATAGCTTTGACGAGCAACTAATCTGCATTTTGGTGAGGTTTACTAATTGTTTATTAACTAGAAATATAAGTTATTATCCCTCCGCTTGTCGACACATTTTGTAAAACAATAGAGCATTAAAAAACAAAAGGTTTTCGCACCGATTTCAGGGCTAAATGGAACTGATATTACTTTAAATTATAAACTTGTCAGGACTGAGTGTTCTGATCTGGAACAGGGAGCTGAAATCAGCTATGTTCTGGTGTAGATACTGTGCTGAAGAATAACTGCACTTGAAAGGGATTTAAAATCCTCTTTTATTAAATCAATGTTATTTACACACTTCCCAACTCGGGAGGGATACAGAAAGTAAAAGGACCACACTTGGGTCTAAATGAACAATCAGATAAATTTAAACTAAGCTAAATAGAAATTTCATTAAACCTTGCTCACAGAGCTAATTCGCGGAATTGGCCTCTAACTAAATGATGTGTAGCAAGAGATAGTAATACTAGCGCACTTCAATTTATCTCAATAAGCAATCACGTAGTAAGCACTATGGCTTATAATTTTAGCTGCTAGCTGGTCAGGCGAACGTCGAACAGAATGACCGTGATCTGAGACTAAAAGCTCTCTCACACTGAGAGGTTTCTACCTCTGGTTTAAATAGTACTTATCTCTACTTCAAATTAGCATAAGCTGAAAACGCGCGCTTCTTCTGACGGGAAGTTGAAACAGAGAAGAGATAGAAATATTTAAATTAAAATAAAACTTTGTTAGTTTAACTAAAACCTTACATACTTCCCGCCAGAATTGTGGTAGTTAGACTACTGTGGTCCAAACGGACCATGTTGAAACTCGCAATTCTAAACAAATAGTCAAAATTTAACTCTTCTAAACTTAGGCCAACCCTTACAAGGCAATATCTGTTTGTGAAAAATACAGACGAAACTTGCTTGATACAACAGTCTTCAACATTTTTTTTTCATCTTACTCCTTCCAGCAAAATCTGGAAGGAAAGGAATTTTAGTACAACATAATAACAGTAATTTCTAGGTACAATTCTTTATTTTTACCTGTGTAAATTCGCACACACACATTATCATTCAAGCACAATTAAATTCTTCCCCCAATGCTCTCTCACCGGTGTTGGATGAAAAGCAAACCGCCATTGCGGGTTTTCTGTGTTCGGGGCTGTTCAAATCTCCCACCTACGATCGACTAACATTAGTTAGAACTTGACATACGAGACCTCAAAACACGCCCTATGACTAGCTAAACCTGAGTGAGGTTCTCACTAGCTTTATGTCTAACACCTTAAGTGTATTTGGTGGAGAGCCTATTTAACACTTGTTTAACTCTAAAATTACTCAAACTTTAACTTTTGAAGCATACAATTCGCAGTTTGCACGTATAATTCACATTGGTATTGCACTTAACGTGCATTGCTAGCATAATATTATTTGTTACATTTTATAACACTTTAACAATTTCATAGCAGTCATGAAATACAAATGTAGGTTAAATTTCTAAGCTTACAACAAGTGCTTCCTATTCCTTTCTCAAGGTACTTTCCTGAAATATCACATTACACTGAAATAATAGTCCATAGACTAAATCGTGTTCTTCAATTTTCCGATTTTTCATTCTGGACCTTTTAGAAATCTTTCGACAAAGCATCATACAAAATCATTTAGTTAACATTTTTCTTTTCAGCAATTCATTGCTTTTACAAAATTAATCTATTTACAATGCTTCAGAATCTACTTTACAAACATTAAGTAATTTTAAGTCTTTGCAGAATTACAATTTTTAAAGAAACACATTTTTCTTTCAAGATGAGAGCTTTTCGCCCACTTGGCGTAAAACTCTACCTCGCTTGAGGTAAAATCGACCCTGCAACTTGCAGTACACTCGAAAATTAACTAAACTTTTGAATAAGAAATGCTACTTATCTTGTTGTGGTCATCCATCCTTTTCTTGGCCCAATCCTTGAAAGTTTGGTAAGTTGACGTTTGGGATAGTTTCCTTGACATTGGTTGTTGGTCCTTGAAAGCTTGTTCATCTCTTTTCCTTTTACAATTCCATCGTTGTATCCTGGGATACTTGCGCTGGGGAGGAGTTTGCTCTGCTGGGCGTTTGGTGGACTGGGCCCTTCTCTACTGGGCCCTTGTTCGTTGCTGCTCCTGGTTCCTGCTGTATTCGGGACGTTGATTCTCAGGCTGCAATCGAGGCTGCTTGCTTCTCAGGCACCTGTCCGATGTTTCCGCAGTTCTCTTGGATACATTGGGTTTTCCTTGCCCATTCTGCTTTCGTCTCTTGGTTTGCTCGTAGGTCCGTTCGTAGGTCTGCTCACCTGCATCGTCAGACTTTCTTTTGAATCCACATTTTTGGTTCTTACTTCTACTTTGTTAAAGGGGAGCTTTCTTTTTCTGATTTTTCGATGCCGTTGCAGCTGGTTCCTGTTGTTTTCGCTGAGGTACATCTTCCGTGCTATTCGCTTGCCTCGGATCCTGAAACAAATCTTTAAATACTGGCATTTTATTTCTACTATAGTACGGCTTGATTTGATCCACATTCGCCGTGAATCTTTGCCCGTCATTTCTTTTTAATATAACCACTGCCTGTGTAACTTTTTCGATTATGAAAGGGCCTTCAAAACGCGGAAAAAATTTCCCTACCTTTTCTTCTGGGGCATTTGACAAGTTATGTTTCATTTTCAAAACTTCATCTCCCACATTGTACTTGACACCTCTTCTCTTTTCGTCACAATATGATTTTTGTTTTCTCTGGGCCATTTCTATATTTCCCGTCGCTTCCCGTATCAACTTTTGCATAT